>JAXGGA010008920.1:0-54143 GCA_038373865.1 Uloborus plumipes
GGGGAGAGGGGGGCGCTGATCAAACTGACAAGTAGCTTGCTTTGAGCCTGAATATATTTGGGAAAGAGAGCTGGAAGTGCTAATGAGAGTCTTGTTTTCAAGTATGTTTTGCAACTAATGAAAATTTGAATTGTCTTTTTTTTTTTTTTTTGTACTTCAAATTTTTACTCATTTAATAGTTAAAAGAAACAAAAAAAAAAAAAAACTTTTTTTTGCCATTTGAAATTTAAAAAAAAAACGCTTTTTTTTCTGTTTTACATTGTAAAACATTTCGGGTTTCGGGGGGGGGCTCGGGCCCGTCGGGCCCCCCCTCTGGATACGGCCTTGCCCCCTTCCCCCGAAATACGAAAAGCCCCTAAAGCATACCATCCTCCTTGAAAATTTTAATGCCATTATGACCCCTCCCCCCTTGGTGGGTATACTTGTAGTAAAATAAAGAACAAAAACAAATTGAACAAAACTTCTCAAAATTTTAAGCAAATTACATGTACCAACCATTAACAAATTAACGGCCCCAAGCCTAATTTTTGTGGCGCCATCTATTGGTATAAACACAAGTCTTTAGAAGGGTAAGGTTTATGACATTGAAATTACACAAATTCGCAAGTTATTGTAGAAATGAGTTAAGCATTTTATGATTAAAAAAAAGTATTTCTGATTTATTCTGCTAGAATATCACCAGAACAAAAACATTTAGTTTTATTTATTTTAATAAAAGGAAATGTTTTTGTTCTGGTGATTGATAACCAGTGACTATTTAATGAGACTTCCAGCATATCTTCATTCACATTTAATAATGCAAATGAAGATTTTATTTATTAATCCAAAATTTTACCAAGTTTTAAAGACGTTTTCTATTTTAATGTATGTTACATAATCCTAGAAAAAAAATTGCATCAAATTGCCAGATTGCGGCAGGACCAGTTACAGAATGCGTGAAATAATTTCAGTAGTATGCTTCAGTGGTATAAATTTAGAACCCAAAAATTATTTCTGAATACAGCAAAACAATGCTTAAAAATGATAATTGAAATACATTTTGAACCAAAGCATGTCAGTTGGATTGTTGTTTCATTATGCTCAAAGATGGCGCCACTAAAGCTGTTTTGTATAAAAAACATTAGCGTTTCTTTTGAATAACCATTATATTCTTTTTAAATTCGTGCTCATTTTCAAAACATAGAACTGTAGATTGTAGAACCGTGGGAAGAAAAAAAAAAAAAAAAAACAGCAACGCAGTTGAAACATTTTTTGGACGGCAAGTAGTCCGCACAACGGACTGAAAACTTAAAATCTTTTGGCATTTAAGTAAATTTGTAGGAAATTGCAGAGCACGCAGAAAATATTTCCAATTACAATGTGTTAATAGAACAGAATTGTTGCAATTGCGATTAAAAATTTTGCTTGTGAATGGCTGTCAAATTTCCCTCTTGCTTTACATAAGCACTGCAGCTGCCGATTTTACTTGCTATTTTATCGCCTAGTTCTTTCTGAAGGCCTATCAGCCATTCGGATAAGATGAGAAATTATTTCCTAATCTTATCTGATTTTTTAAGTGAGTCATTCGTTATTTCTGGTGAACTGGATAAAAAAAATCTAGATTTTCTGGTCATTTTTACTGCTTCTACTTTTTGTAATGCTTAAAAACACTATTATAGTAATTTAGTTGAATTACAACAACACAAAGTTTTGAGATTTAAATTGTATTGGAATTACCTGTAAAATAAATCAATCGATGTTATTAATTTGAGTGAGCCGTTTCAATTGCTGAGTAAGATATTTACTATTTGGAAAAAATTCTACGAAGAGTCGTGTTTCAAGTACGGTAAAATGGCATTTGAATAATAGGGTGTATTGAAAAAAGTTTCTTTAGTAGCTAATTTCCAAAAGTGTGGAAAAGTTCCCGAATGTTATTGTCATTATGTGTGCAAAATTTTATTGATCTGAGTCAATATCTTCAATTGCCTCTGGGGTTGTTTATTATGGAAATTTGTTTTATTTTCCATGTTTTTTAGAAAATCAGAATTCGATTTCCTCAGTTCTACTAGTGCTGAAAAGTTCCCACATGGTATCCTTAGAGTATGCGCAGAATTTTACTCATGTGGAGTAATGCCTCCAGTTATTTCTGGGATAATTCACCATATAAAATTAATTTTATCGTTTTTTTTAAAATGATTTTTAATTTTTGAACAAGAAATTTAAATTCCTTCGTTCCAAATTAAAGTTTTCCATATGGTATTCTTAAGAGTGTAGAACTTTTTACTGGTGCGGATCAATGAGCTCAGCTATTTCTAGAGTCGTTCATTATACAAATTCGTTAAATGACATTGTTAAAGGTTTTGTAACAATATTAGGCATCACTTTTGATTCGTGGACAATTTCGAACCCCTTTCTTTTAGGATTACTTCTTTTGCGCGAGTGGTACATTTAATAAAGGAAGTAATCTAATACCGTGCTCACTCAGTATGTAAGTTTTTTTTATTTATACAGTGAAACTTGTAAAGTTGACTTGGGACAGTGGTAGCTTGATCGGTAAGGCGTCGGACTCGGGTTCGGAGGAATCCGGGTTCGATCCCAGCCGAACAAAGATCCACCGTCTTGATTAATGGTGGCTGGGGTACGTTAAAAATGTCGTGGTCGCAAAGTCCACCAAGTGAAACGATACTTCTGGGGGTGCTAGGCCAAGGGTTTGCTCGACCTATGTTCTGGTTCAAAACAGAACAGTTCCCTCTTCAGGGCCCTATCCCGGTTAAACGACGAGTTGTGGTAGGTACGGGGGACCCTGAAGTGTAAAATTGACTGCCCTTGTAAGTTGTAAGTCGACGACCTGTCTAAGTTGACCACTTTTGGGAGAAACAGAATTAGTGCTATAACATATCTGCCACCTTTATAAGGTAACTAACTGTCTAAATTCAGCACTAGAGTACTGCACCGCAAGTGGTCAACTTACACAGATTTCACTCTACCGCTATCATTGTAATAATTCCTATTACCTTTGCATTTCTAAATTTTTAGGGTTGGCAAAATATCCTGTTAGCGAAGCGGCATTTTCACGGAAAATGTTACATGACTTGAATAAATTTGTATACAATGAAGACAAAACAAGACTTAAAAGATTTGTACCATCAACGACGTTTTCTCCTCCATCTGAATGAATGATATCCACAAAGGTAGCGTCCGTTTCATCCAGGCGTACTTGCTTATCCCCGCTTTGGAATAAAGGTCCGGCTGGATCTAGACCTTAAAAAAAGATAAATAAAGGCATTACATTAGACACCTCGTGAGAAAAAGTAATATATCTTTTAGAATGTAGTACAGTTGTTGTTGTTGTTTCTAATACCACTCGGGTATCCGAGCCCGAGTAGATGAAATCTGCTCGATTTAAGGCATGAAAGATACGGCTTCCATTTTTAAGAGCACCATTTAGGTGGAAGACCAATTTAAGCTCAACACACATGCCATAAGGACCCGTTCATAGGGTAGGAATCCATTCATAACTCACTTTCACACACAGAAAGGATAATGACAGGAGAGAGAGAAAGTACGCCCATGCCCCAGCCGGGACTCGAGCCCGGGGCCACCGCATCACGGTCAGACGTCGCTGACCACTAGACGAGGTAGCCGGCATGTAGTACAGTAGACGTCGGTTAAATGAATAAGTGATCAATGGAATCAGCCGCTTTAATGAATCAAAACCTCAAAAACAGAACAAAATCCAGCTTTATTAAGGTACAGCGAACTCTCACTTATACGCTGCCTCATTTATGCGCCTTTTTTACTATACGACGATTTTAAATGGTCCCAGCACATTCCATAGCAAAATAATGGTAGTATCATTCATTTATGCACCGTTGTAAAGATAAATATTCCACTTATACGCCGAATTTTCCGCAAAATGTGAAAAATTTAATTTATTTTCTTTAAAAACAAGCATTTTTCTTCACTTTCCTCTCTGATCTTTCGTCTCTAATGCTCACGGAAGGAATTTTTTCTACATCAACTAGAGTTCGGAGAGGGACAATTATCCATTATGCATCGTTTTAAAGGGGACAGTTTTTAATTAAGTATGCCACAATTTTTGTTTTCTCTTTATCAAATTAGTTACGTTACAGTAATTGCCAAACCGTAGTAATGTGTCCCTTTTCTAAATCATTCTTATTCATTGTCTCATTAGAACCTATGTTGCGTTTTAGTCCTTTAATAGGCTTGTTCACTTATACGTCTCTCTCATTTATGCGCCTTTTTCTGTCGGTCCCTTGGACCGGCGTATAAGTGAGAGTTCACTGTAGTCGATTCTTGAATCAGCAACTTTATTGAATCAAAACTGTTGAGAACAAACTTGATTCCCATAACTGTACATAGAATGAAAATCAACCATTTTATTCTTCTTTCATTTTAACTTTGATTTTAGTGTTGATTTGCAATTGAAATGTTGACAATAAAAATGGTGCGTTGAAGCGATTCTCATATTTTACTAAATTTAGAGCACGATTTACCTGTAATTCTGCCTAATTTTGGTATTCTTTCTCCTGCATAGCCAGCTACATGACCTCCAAGGCTGTGACCAATAATATGGACATTTTCTGCTTGAATTCCTCTGTTTTCCTGCAATAAAAGAAATTCAGCATGAGCATGAACTGGGAGGATAGAAACAGGTAGTTTTTGTAAATTAAACTTTGAAAAATGCGAATCCAATGAGTTAAATTTTGTACTTTCCCTAAGTAAAGTAGCAATAGCAGTGGTTTTTAAAACTATAAGAGTGCTCTAATTTGGACTACAAAATGGGAAAGGCGTTCTGAAAAAAGTGCTTAAATTTCTATTTTATTGTCCTGAGCATGTGCTTTAACCTTTCAGAGCCTGTGTTTTTAAAAATCGCTTTAAAAGGTTGCCTCTTATTTCTCGTTTATACCATTGAAAAAGAGGTTAAAAACCAAACTTTAATTAAGGTATGGTTTTTTATTGAATATAATAAAATTGGTAATGATGGACTTCATCAGAAAAAATCGCACTTAACAGTCATAATCTTTAATCATAGGCAAATATTGAGAAAATACCTTAATGTTCAATTATTAAATTTTATTCGTCACTGAATCACAAGAAGGAGCCATTCTCAATAATACGAAACAAAACAAAACGTAGATGCAGCAAATGCTGGCAAAAATTAATCTATTTTTTTTATCTTCTGCTATTAGAACTACCATTTGAAAGTACTGTCGGCCCCGCTTAAACGAATACTATCAGTTCCCAGAAATATTATTTGATTAGGCGGGGTATTTGGTTAAGCGGGGATCTTTAATATTGTGTCTACGGCATGAGTTCCGGAATATTTTATTCGTATAAGCGTGGTATTCGTTTATTTGCTACCCGATTTAGCGGGGGCGACTGTGTGTGTGTGTGTATATATATATATATATATATATATATATATATATATAAGTTTTCAGTGTGAATCGTATTGGTTATTGGCAATAACAGAGTTTCCCTTAGTATTCAAGAAGACTACATGGGTATGTTGCCATGTGAGAACAAATGGCATTAAGTGTTAAGCATATATTTACTGTCTAACATTTTTTCGCGAAACCTGCGTCGAATCTGCGCACGCGCCAAGTCTCCTCTGACTTTCTCGAAATAGGGGGGAAATGCAACGAGGAAGTATCAAGCGAACAAAAACTGAAGGCATCGTCAAGTGCGCATCCTAAACCTATCTCCCCTTTTTCAAATGAAAGCGTTCGTGGCTGCAGGCGCACAATGCGCAAACAGACAGTATTGATGAAGACTTGATAGAAAAATATCGAGTAACACAATATGACGAACATTTGTTCTGCAATAATGAGCGAATACAAAATAAAAACCAAAAAAGAAAAAAATCTGCATTTTAAGTAAAAGTTTAATTGTACTGTGCAAAGAGAGGATCTTATGTTAAAGGAGCATGTAGGCAACTATTATTTATTTTTCTTTTCACTAAGGATAAACTGACGTAATAAATAAAAACGTAAATAAATACAGTCGGCCCCGTCTTATTGAATATCAGCGGTTCCAATTAAAGATGAGACAGGGTTACAAGCACAGAGACGTGAAGGATTTTAACGATTTTGAATTAAAAAGGTTTTTTCTTTTTTTCCGCACCTAATGCTCCGCAAACCGTGTTGCTAAATAAATGCATCTTCTTTGTATATTCTTTTTTACAAGTTCATTTATCAAGCCAACTATAATTTAGGATTTTCATTTCGACTATACACGATAATACATACATGTGTGATGGATTTTTCAGGGCTCTGTCAGGTGAACAGAAAATAAACGAAAACCGGATATTGAGGTAATTTTCAAAATGAATGGGTAATCCGCAAACCACAACGAATTCAAATCATTTGTCTGCCAAGGTAAGCATATACAGTGAACTCTCACTTATGAACCGGCATAAGGGATCAACAGAAAAAGGCGCATACGTGAGAGAGACGTGTAAGTGAAAAAAAAATTATTTAAAGGAATAAAACGCAGCATAGGTTCTAATGAGAGAACGAATAAAAATGTTCCGATAGAAAAGAGACATATTACTACGGTTTGGCAATTACTGTAACGTAACTACATGATAAAGAAAAAACAAAAATTGTAGCATACCTAATTACAAATTGTTCCCTTTAAAACCATCCATAATAGATAATTGTCCCTCTCCGAATTCTAATTCATGCGTAAAAAGTGTCTTCCGTGAGCAACAAAGGCGAAAGATTAAAGAAGAAAGTGAAGAAAAATACTTATATTTTTAAGAAAATAAATAAATTTTTTTTACATTTGAAGGAAAATTCGGCTCATAAGTGGAACATTTATCTTTAAATCGACGCATAAAAGAATGATACTCTCATTATTTTGCTATGGAATGCACTGGGATCATTTAAAATCGTCGCATAAGTGAAAAAGGCGCATAACTGAGACAGTGTATAAGTGAGAGTTCACTGTAAACTAATTTCAGAGCTGGTTTTAATTTTAATTAAACTATCAGAGAAGGTGTAATCTTTACTGAAGCTCTTTATCGTAAAGATCTTGAATTACCCGAAGAAAGTTGATCAGCTTCGCAACTTGGGCACCGACAGCTCGAGCATTTGCCACTGCTTGCGTGTAGGGAAATCCATTATTTTCAGTCCAATCGACCACTATGACATTGAATTGACCTTCAGACAGAAAAGCATCTTTCATTTCCTGTAAAAAAATACATTATTTTTCTTCTGAAACTGAAAGGCAAACATAAAGTCACACATAGAGATGAAAATGGTCGGAAAAAAACCGGAAACTTTCGGAAAAAAAAAACATTTTTTTTTCCGTTTTTTTCCAAGGAGGTTTATTTCCACTCCGGAAAAATTGAATTTTTCAAATTTCAGTAAAATGAAATTAAAATTTTCAGCATAAAATGGTAAATAATGATAAATTTCAGCATAAATGATGTACTCAAAAAGGTTGGGAATCACTGGAGAAGACCCACCAGTTAATAAGCTGGTCTTAATTTGTTTCAAAAGCATTTTTTTGCATTAATTTTAAACAGTTTTTTTTTTTTCATTTAATTTTAAAGAAAGAAATGACCAGAAAATCTTTTGTTTGTATAATTTTTAGAAGCGATAATTCAAGGAATCCTGCATTTTTGTTTTTCATTTAAATCCCCTAAACATCAAACTTTATTTTCGTTTTTTTCCCCTTATTTAATTACATTGCAAGTATCAAAGAGCATTTTTTTTAAATCGTGTACAAAATACTAGTTTTTTAGGGTAATTATGAAATTTGGATACTGAAACTGTGCTAAAATTTTCAATTTCTGGTCATACTCCCCGATAATTTTCAGCTTAGAAAGCAGAAAAAAAGATAATCAAATTTATCCGGTTTTGAAGGGAATACTTGAATATTGGCCATTTTATAAACATTACGTTCTCTACTCTAGGACAGCAGAATTTTTAATTGAAAATGTTAAAGCAATAGTAAATAAGTACAGAAATTTATGTTAAAAAAACATTTTAATATTTTGTAATAAGTGAACCACTGCTCAATAAGGTAAAAAAATAGTTCTGATTAAATTCCAACTTTTGTAAACACAACAGATTTTATAATTTGCCTACTATTAGTGTATTTTTGATATTAAAAGTACATATATTATTTCTTATGAAAAATTACATATCACCACTGAAAGGTAAAATTATTTCATTATTGATAAGTGCTTATGCACAAAAATTTTCATTTATATTGATATGAATTCTTTCATGGAAAATGCATTACCTCACTTTTTAACTGATTTTCTTTATGTACTTCCTCTACTTTGTGTGTGTATAAAATAAACTGTCACGTACATATTTAATTTTATGTCATAGATTTATCAATTTCCTGTTAAAAATTGTTAATTTCCTTTTGGTATTTAGATATTTTCCTAAATCTTATATGAATATGCAATCTTACTAACATTATGACAGCATATTTACAAAAAAAAAAAAAAAAAAATAATAACTTAATTTAAATAGTTTACATATCTTTCAAAGATTTTTTTATGTGTCTAACAATTCAGAGTTCAAATCGTACTAAGATAATAATTATTAACGTTCTGTGTATTTAAAGTAACACAAAATATAAAATAAATAACTAAATAATAAAAAAAACTATATTAAAGTAAGTACACTAACCTTTATTGCAAATTCCAAGCAGAATTCAACGCTATCAATTATTAAAACTTTCTCAACACAACAACTCTACACAGAAACTTCTTTAACAAAACCAAAGTCCTTTTAGTGAAGAACTAATTTTACTTCTTCATGAAATGAATAAACATAATTTCAGCCACAGAACTAGGTTTCCGCTGACTATGAAAACTAAATGTATATTGCCGTGCTTGCTAAGCACATAGTAGAATCTGCAATTGAGCTCAAACTGAGATATTACATTTTAAAGAACTGCGCCTTCATATATTTTGTTGTGATGACTTTTTATTCAGCAGATTAAAAAAAAAAGTTTCCAATCACAAATGACTACAAAACATTTTATTAATAACACATGCAGCAACCTTTGGTTAATTACTCTGGTTTTATTGAAAAGTAAGGATACGACTATTGTGCTTAGCAAAGGCAGTGCAGTAAGTTGAAACTCCAGTTTAAATTTTGTTCAGGTTTAGAAACTATTACGCAGTTTAAAGTTTACTATTAGAAAAGTTTAAAAATAATCATTTAATTTTTATTTGGATTTAGATTGGGTGGGGAAAAACCAGAACTCAATAGTTTTCATTGTTAGATAGTGAGGTTATATTGCAAGGGAGAAAAATCATTCTGATTTTTCTTTCCAACACTATTATTGATGTTTGAAAGCATCTACTTATTATTTTAAGTTTTAAAGGGCAGTCTAAAATAGAAAATTTAATTGTAAGGGTTAGACACACTTTACCCAATATTAACAGTGAAATGACGATATGATTCATTTGTGGGGTTTGACCAAGAGAGCTTTGAGTCATAAAACAGAAAGGCTATTTTTTCCTATTAAAACCTATCTAATTATGCGTATTTCTGTCATCAGGAAAAATAATGTGTTGATTGCATACATTTTTAATGATTAACCTTTTAAATGGTACAAGAAAAACAAAACTATTAAAAAACGCATTTTTCAATTGTAAAAAAGTCAATTTTTCATTTTTTTCCAATTTTTCCGGAAAAAAACAGGAAAAAAACCGGTTTTTTTCTATCGCTTCAAAATTTCCGGAAATTTTACATCTCTAGTCACACATAAACTTATTAAAACTATTTGAAATTTAATTTACGTTAATTTATCTTACAGTAGTGAGATAAACCAGTAAGTAACATCACTTAAGCCAGGGCTAAAGCAGAAACATGCAGTACACCACTAGCTCGTTTATTCCATCCATGGACTGCAATTTCGTGCTTATTATGCACTCATCAGCATGGAATAGGAATATAGATGGTGTAATAGGTGGTGTATTGCATATTTCTGCCTTAGCCCTGGCTTAGGGACAGTCATTTACTGCTTTATTTATCGAAAATTTTCGAGTTGTACCGTACCAAGTGCGGTCGTTAGCTGGTGTTCTAATTTCACATTAGCTACCAGTTTTTGTTGGCTCTCTTAGCTCTATAAGAGGATTTTTGCCTCCAGCTCGTTTAATTCCTATTCCATGCTGATTAGTGCATAATAAGCATGGAACAGCAGTTCATGGTTGGTATAAACGAGCTGGTGGTGTATTGCAAGTAGTGAGACGTTTCACTGTCGAAAGTGTTCATCAAACTCATATTACTCAGAATGAACCCTTATGGGGTTTTTGTTGCATTTACTTTTTATGCCGTTAAGAGTGTCTAACGTACGTGGTTTGAAAGAGAAGTCAGGAAAGGACATATGTTAGAGCAAATTCAACTTACATTTTTTCAGGGTGTCCGAATGGAATGTAAAGAGTTTGAAGTATCAATTTGAAATAAAATTGAAATCCAACGAGAGATACATTGGCAAAATTTAGCAGCTGAATTTCACAATTTTCATAAAAATATTTTTTATCGCTTCTGACGCACCTGTGTTTTTTATGAGGGGGACAAAAGGAAAAACTGCGTCTAGTATAAGATGGAACTAATTGTTTTCTGGATATGCAATGTAGAGCAAATCCGTGATAACTGCATTGTTTCAAAATGTTTTTATTTTTGGGTGGACTTCTTTTATAAGCTGTTCAAAACATTCTTTGTGCTGTTATTTCTGCAGTGCATACTATTCTAGAAAGCAACTTAACTTGACACTGAACGTCACTACGGGCGGAGCCAATAAGAGCTCCCAAGTATTCAGCGATCTCCTCTAATTCGCCAAGTAGGCTGTGACGTTTTATCTAGCTCGTTTTTCATAGGCTAACGTCACGCAAACGTCATGCTGACGTCACGATGTTTTTGTCAAGAAAGGTTGCAGTGTAGTATAGAGAACCATTTGTGCCTTTCTTATGGGGATACAATTTTTTTGTTTGTCCCCTCAGAAGAAGGGCAGGTGTGAAAAGTTTATTTATTTAGTCTTTTAGTCGGTAAAATAAGATATATTAGCTTTAATGTGTGGTAAAAGTATGCTAGATGTGGCAAAGAGCTATGACTTTTCTTCAAGGAGATATTCTGAAATGTACAGTTCTTCTTAAAATTGGAATGAACAAAAAGAGCATGAACGAATAAATAAATAAACAGATAAATAAAAAGTTTCAACAGAAAATAAACGGTTCTAGCTACATAACATCCTAGTTTAAAGATAATTGGATCTTACAGCACCCAGAAGAATGGCTTTTAATAGAGTGCGAGAGAAAAATAGCACTTAACATATTCAACACACCAAATTTCTGAGTACACTTAAAATTTAATTTCGTTTTTACAGTGTAATACAGCTAAATTTACAGTAATAAACTGTAGAATTCCTAATTTTACAGTAATAAACTGTAAATTGCCAATTTTGAGGTAATAAACTGCAACATTGCCAATTTTACAGTTTATTACTGTGCATTTTACAGTTTTGAACTGGAACCTCTGCTGCCAGTATTATACTGTTGTTTTTGCAGTATAATACAGCTGTCTTTGCTGTAATAAATGGCAAAATTGTGGTACTAAACTGTAAAATTGCTAATTTTGCAGTTTATTACTGTGCATTTTACAGTTTTACACTGGAACCTCTGCTGCCAGTATTATACTATAAAAACAAGTTTTTTTTTTTTCTCGCAGTGTTCCTTCTTTTGAATTCAGAAGTGAAAGAAAGTAGCGTGATGCTCTAGATTTTTACTGAAATTTCAGTTTAGTTATTGAATTTGAAGTCCATTTCATATGAGAGTAGAGATAGGAAAACTCGACCCACAAAGTTGACCGAGAAGTGGCTAGATATGTGAAAATGCAGGGTAATGAGCGGTCGATAGGATTTTGTGCTGTTTCTTTTCGTCTTAAGAGAGTATGGCAATGCAGGGTAATGAGCGGTCGATAGGATTTTGTGCGGGTTCTTTTCGTCTTAAGAGAGTATGGCAATGCAGGGTAATGAGCGGTCGATAGGATTTTGTGCTGTTTCTTTTCGTCTTAAGAGAGTATGGCAATGCAGGGTAATGAGCGGTCGATAGGATTTTGTGCGGGTTCTTTTCGTCTTAAGAGAGTATGGCAATTGCAGGGTAATGAGCGGTCGATAGGATTTTGTGCGGGTTCTTTTCGTCTTAAGAGAGTATGGCAATTGCAGGGTAATGAGCGGTCGATAGGATTTTGTGCGGGTTCTTTTCGTCTTAAGAGAGTATGGCAATTGCAGGGTAATGAGCGGTCGATAGGATTTTGTGCGGGTTCTTTTCGTCTTAAGAGAGTATGGCAATGCAGGGTAATGAGCGGTCGATAGGATTTTGTGCGGTTTCTTTTCGTCTTAAGAGAGTATGGCAGAGCTTTCTGTACCATTTTATGCGGTTGTTGGGTACAAGTTTTAAGATTTTACTCAGTAATAGCAAATTGACTTTGATCAGACTATTAAGATAGACTGCTTCTTTTATTCAAATTAATTTAGATATTAATTGCTAAAGATTGAATGATTCTTATGATCTGTTATAACTTGCAATTGTAATGTTCTATGTTAATGTATTTAGAGAGCTGTAGAAACGAATTCAAACTTGAATGTTTAACAAAAAAAAAAAACAGAACTTCAATTGGCTGTTTAAATTTGTCAAGAATTTTGAGATGGTATTACTGTATTCCATTGTAGCTTATTGTTTAGCAAGGTACACTTTCGAAATAACGGAGGAAAATCTGTGATTTCAGAGAAAGAAAGAGAGAGAGAGAAATAGAGATGGAGGAAGGTAGGGAGAGAGAGATAATATTAAAACTTAATACCCTTCACTTCACCTTTACAAATGAATTCAATGCAAAGTTCCCTCTTTCGATGCGCTTTTTATAACAGCGTATGAATTATATTTAAACTTAATCAATTGCTTTTAAAAATCTAGAGATGTTTAGCAGATATTTGTCAAAACAAGTGTTTTATACCAACCAAAATAAATAAATAAATGACTGTATTTAAAAAAAATCTTTTCCCAGCTAAAATACTCTTCTGGAAGTGAAAAGAAGAGGTCTAAAACCTTACAAGATATAGTTCTTCATCTGCAAGCAACCATGATGAATTTTACGTTTTCTTCGTTGCGGAAAACTTAATGGCAGCAAACAGTTCCAGATTATGAAAACAGTAGATTGCGTTGCATTGTACACATTCAAATTAAAATTCAAGTACACAAACAAATTTTTCTTCTGCGAAGCAGAACACACGCAAACGCACACTTAAAAATATATATACTTACGAATCTTATGTCTTCCAAATCAAGGTCAGATCTAAAACCGTGAATCAAAACTTTCGTTGGTAAACTAGGGTCGAATGAAGAGTTGTTTATCGATTCCGATGTTGCAACAATTTCTTGCTCTTCTTGGCTGTTGGAGGGGGTAAAGAGTAGGAATTTCGTTTTTAAATTATCTGTGGGAGTAAGGCTGATTGGTCGGTACAAGGCATGGAAGAAAGGTGGACCCGTATGGAAGCATCCTAGATCTTCTATGCATTTGTTCTGAAAAACAACTGCCAAAAAGGAAGTTAATTATGAGTCGCTTGGTGTATTAAAAATAAGTGAAAATCTAACAGATGAATTGTAACTTAATTGTAGCAACGCATACGAATTATAAGGAAAACTACCATGTGCAAGGTTTCAGTTTCTGCAATAAAAAATGCACTTAGATGCCTAAGTGTTTCAGACAAGACATTCTCTTTAGAGCGAAAATGAAACAATCGTGTGTATCAGATAGAGTTTTGCTTCCCATTTTTCTCCGATGAACAGTTTTCAATTTTTCAAAAAAAAAAAAAAAAAAACTCGTTTGGTATTGTAGTAATATCAATCACTGAGTCGAATGAAATTTCTCATGCATTAGAAAATATCATCAACATAAATTTTATATATTTTCGGGAAATTTTATATCTTTTCAGAATTTTTTTTTTCACCGGAGCATCGTTAGTCGAAGTTCATTAAGAGTGAGAGAAGGAGTGGGAATCATACAATCCTCAAACTGACCGAATTTTCAATTGCTATTTTGCTAGATTTTATTAAGTATTAAAATTTGCAGGGTTAAGTGAATAAATATTTTAATTTCCCCAAACAAATAACTGTTTCAAATTTATAAAATTCTACAAATACTTTCAATGAATATTCGATGTTTCTTTTTTGATCTGGTATTGGAAATATTTTAATTTAACTGTTAAAGATATTTGCTATAACGCAATCATTATAGAGTATAAGGTAATTAGTGCTTGCCGTTTTAATTGTTAAAAGGAAGATAATGCCATATTTAATAAAATGCTAAGCATATCTGTCTTTGTGAAATCTGTTCAACTCCAAGGTTTCAACTCTTTCATTAAAAATGAGGCTTTACATAATATGATTATTTAGTAGAGAACTCCTTGTGTGCCTCAACCACACTCCTGTTTTTCAGTAAAATTGTTCGCTCTTTCATGCACAGAAGCTCTGAAAATTTTTTGACCTCGAATAGTTATTATATTTTCCTTGATCATTTGGGGGCAAAAACGGCTTCTATTGTTTTGAATATTTATTAACTTGACAAAAGTTTATCTGGACTATCCTGTCATCTAGGCTGAAGAAAACTTGATTGCGATTCCTTTTTGGATTTCATTTTGATGTTTACTGCTTCATAATTAGAGACATTTTTACCGCCTCTACAAAGGTAATTTTACGTAATAAAAGTGTCAAAAATTTGGTCAAGCGTACTTTAACACTTTGTGCGTTAATTCAAATTTAGCACCACGGGGAAAAGGAAAAGCAGTTGTATTAAAAAAAATATTTTGTTTTTAATAATTTATTTATTTTTAAATAAATGTCAAATGTCAAATACTGAACTCGTCAAAATCAAAATTGTACATGTCTTTTCTTTCCCTGCCTTTTCATCCTTAGAAAACTAGTTGTTATAGAATTGATTACTGTTAATGCGGTGTTTACAGTTTTCTTACTTTTACTCGACCAAAATGAATTTCATACCACTAGAAAATGTCAAGGAGTATCTTGATGTTTTGAAAAAAAGAAAAACCTCCAAAAATACCTCCTGATAAAAATATTTAAGTTATCTCTCCAGCAAAAAATTAAAAATACAAATGTTATTCTCAAAAACAATTTTGCCACATAGAGAGCAAATTGTCCAATATAAAACCATCCAAACGAATTAAATATATATATATATTAAAAAAAGGAAAAAAAAAACACACACAGAGAATAAACAAAAAATGACTGCTGATGAAATTATACAAAAAAAAAAAAAAAAAAAAAAAAAAAAAAAAAAAAAAAAAAGACTACTTCAGAAGATGAAGAACATGGAAAGTGGACATCAGCAAAGATCACTACTTTTACTTAGCGTTTGATTTTGTTGATTCTTAATAATGCTATAAACTATTTAAAAAATCATCTACTCACTGTTTAAAGGATTCAGTTTATCTGGCACAATATCTCCCAAGTCAGGCAAAAAAGCATATACAGCACCAACAATGCACCCGAAAATTAAAACAATCACTTTCATCTTATCCTTTTGTCACTATGTCAACGAGTAGTTCCAATTTATGCGACGCGACTACGTTAGATCTTCGCAATCCTTTTGCGCTGTGATGAGTTTTAAATACTACCCCAGCTACTGAATACAAAACCTGTTCAATAATAATCTTTGAGGAGCACTGGGTTAAGTTCGTGCCTTTCGGCTTTGCTTCAATCGTAATGGGATTTGATGACCTTGATTTCGATATTCACTTTCTTTATAAACAGTTTTTTTTCTATACTTATCATAATATCTTCGTAAAAAATTTTTGTTCGGCTATGACAAAAAAAACAATTACTTATCTTTACTGCAATCGACACGAGAGGAAAAACGTTAAATCCACCCAACTTCAGCTTATCGATAATGGAAGGGTTGTTACATCTTTCAACAGGGTCTTATGTAGATGCGGAATGTTTTCCAGAGCAATATAGAAGGTTTTTTTTTTGACTTAATTAGGATTGAGAACAGAAAATAGAGGTGTTTTCAATGTCAGACGCAAAAATGGTCTGTCAAATCAATCTTATTGCTTCCTTATTATCTCTAAAAACACACTTGTTTTTCCATTGAAGCTATGTAAAAAGCCCGGAAAGCTATTTTTTCTTTCACTTCTTTGTGTTTACATTTAGTTTTCACTAACAATACACATTCAACGTTTTTTATTTCTTTATGTAGAGCAAAGGGTATAGTTATTAACCCGTTAAGCGTCCGCATGGCTGTATGTTAGGATTTAAATACAATTAAAGTTTTACGTGAATTAAAAAAATGTTTTCCGATAGTATATTAATATATTTATTCCATATTATTTTTGAAGGCTTTTTATGTATCCTCCGTTCAGAGTTTAATTAAGTAAAGGAATTTCCAGCAGATAGCAAATTTGTCAGCTCGTTACAGAGATTTAGAATCACAGGTAGCCATTTCAAGTCTTGACCACAATATGAAAGTGGGAACTTTGTGTGGGAGAAACCCAGCATGATTTTTTCTGAAGTTATTGATTGCATGATCAAGTTTGATTGACTAAATGGAAGTCATTTTTCTGGCAAAATGTTTAGTTTTGAGCAGAATAATCTTCATTTGTCGTAAAATTTTAAAGAAATCTGTAGATTTAAATTTAAATAATTCTTAAAAACTTAACCCTACACTGCATGATTTTTTATTTTTCTTAGAAAAAAATATATGTGTTTGTCAATGTAATAAGAGAACATGTAAAAATATTTAAAAAAATTTAACTCTAAATTTTTACCACTTTCTAATTAAAAATAGTTTTGTTGCCAAATGGCTACACCATGCATTCAACAGATAAAAATGATTTTAAATGATAGTCTTGAAATTAGTTTTTTTTGTAAAAAAATAGAGGAATTGAACATTTGGTGCACTGTACTCTTGTAATTCTTTACATTTTGACATATTACATCATTGTTTATTTGTACTGTGTTCTTTTCGATGATCAATTCTGTCAAATCTGATACGTTTTGAAGGCTCTCTCGCTCAAACTTTCGTTTTTTTTTTTTGGTTTATAACTAATTCCTCTGTAGCTAATGGTTTCCCCCTTTTTAATACGCTTTTATTAACCTCACCTGTGGGTTTGTTTGTATGTATGTATGTAAGTAACTCCGAATAAAAGATAAAATTTACGTTCTTTGCAAATATAAAAATAATATATTTAATAGTTTTTTTTAATACTAAAGGCTAAACTGGAAGACATGCTAATGTATTATAAGTGCATGTAAACTTAAGTGGATATTCAGTAGTTTTGAAAATTAGAGGGAAACCCGTGATGATCACAGCGCATTCCTATGTAAGAACGTATTTTTTAGCTTTTTTTCAAAACTATATTTTAAAATTATTAATAATTTTACTTGTCCCTGTAAGCACAACGTTTGTGCTAACTGAAATCTAAAATGAACACGTTTTGAAGGCCTTTCCCTATTCATTTTTTGTTTGTTCACTCTGTTGAACATCAGCTAAGCATTGATAATTGCGAGGCCTAATAAACAGTAGACAGCCGAAAATACCACTTTTCTGTCCGCATGATTATTTTATACCTTCCAAAGAGAGAAAGAAGCTAGCCTGAAACATAAACAAAGCACATGCTTCATGAACTACAGAGATGAATCGAAGTGTGCTCTGGATGCTTACTGCATAATATTGCCAAATGGCTATAGACATGTATTATGTCCTAGATTTTTTCCAAATAATTATTTTGATGTAAAACGCATCGCAAACGAAAGATAAATGTTTATTTTATTCATGTTATTTTTTTAAAAGACAAAGAAAAATATTTCATTGTAAATTTTTTTTCCAAAACTTGGTAGTTTAAGTGATTTTAAAAGCTATCCATATGGATTCATTTAAGAGCATATAACAGACCAGTGCTGCCATGTATGGAGGATAAATGGTGATAACTGCTTTTAATATACCCAATACTTGCTTTTTATGCATTGAGTTGCCTTATTACTACATTCTGCTATTCAAAAGGAGGTCAAATTGTCCATGTATCCAATTGGCAACACCATGCAGTGTAGGGTTAAAAAATATTTTAAAGATCTTTGGTGTCCCCTTCAAAATGCCTGAAAATTAAGTGTAAAAATCTAAAGAATACATTAAGAAAAGTAACGTTTTTTGACATACCGCCGGTTCCTTACCCGCTCTGGCAGACATGGCGATAAATGCTTGCCTATGCGTGTACTTTCTCTTCACGCAAGATCTCTGTAAATGTACTGGTCATAGCTTATTTATTTTTTTTTTTTGTAGTCAGCTCTTGATATGGCACTTGAACCCCACGAAATCAATCAACAAAAGTTTAAACAATAGTGGGTTATGGATTTTTTTGGCATTAAGAAAAAATGGTTTTCTTAATAATTGAAAATGAAGTGGAGCAAAATCAGGCGCGTTACAGAGGGGGGGGGGGATTCAAATCAGTGATTTTACCCATTCTAATAATTCTACGCTCTGTTCACGGAAAGATAATGCGAATGTAAACAAACATGGTGCCAGAAAGTTTTCCTGTAATACCACTTTTGGGGGGTTTCTCTAGAATAAAAGAAAAATCAACCAGTATGATTCATTTCTGCCTTCTGCTCGGCACCACTTTGTACTCGTCCAGGCAACACGCGAGATTGGCGCAGCCGAATGGCGCAATTCTTTGTTTACATCTAACTTATGTTTCCTGTAAACGGAATGCAGTGTATTAATATTTATTCATGTAAGGATTGTTATGACTAAGCACTGGCCAAAATGAAGCGGCACTAATAGTCTTCCTATAAAAGTTCATTTTTTAATTACAATTTATCAATTGATTGCAGAAGCAAGGTGAGGGAAATATGGAGCGAAGTGAAACAGTTAAGATAACTTACCTGCTTCAAAATGAAAAAAAAATGGAAATTTGTTCCGAAAAGAATTTTTCACAAATAAGGAATAATGTATTTTGTAATACAAGTTGTATTGAAACGTTATCTTTTATTTTTGCAGAAATTTTATATCTTTAAAAAAAGGGAGAATTTTTTTATCTCAAAAAGCTATGAGGCAATGTGAAAAGTAAAATATTTTCTGTGATTTTTAATGATATTTTTCATCAAACGCATGTGTAAAGAAGCGAATAAGTGAATTAATAATGAAGCAATAAACGAATAAATATATAAATAAATCAATGTATGAGAAAAAATGAGTCAATAAACAGTGAATGAATTAGAAAATAAGTGAATGAATGAATGAATAAATAAGTAAATTAATAAGTTAAGGAATGTAAATGAATCAATAAATGAATAAATACATATGTGATTTTATAAATAAATGAATAAGTAAACGAAATGAACTATTTTACTTTTCCCCGCGTGCACTTGACGAATTGCATTGAACATTTGAAATAAAAGCATTCGTAATATGAACCAAGTAAGTACATGCACTACACGTCAGTAGATGTCAATTAATATTTAAAATAGCAATTACAAGAGACTTATTTTATAACAATAAAAAAAATGATTCACCACGAAACATTACAATATCACAATGTATCAACTTTTGAAAATTGCTTGTCTAATTTTTTTCGTTGATCATTAGAGCTATTGATATTTTGACTGGAATCAACTGCATACCAAAGAACCTAGTTAAAATATTGTTAGATAGGTGGTGACGAAACTGATAAAATATTTTACCATTTAAGTTTTTCGCCCCCCAAAGTCCTTGTATGTTTAAACAATTTCTCGTCTGTCGAATGTTGTCTGAGCTAACGTACCAAAGCATCGATGCAAAATTTATTTTTGAGACGTGCGAAGAGCTACCTTGATTAAAGATGTTTCTTAACCTATGCTTAAATGTCTAAAAGCTCCGAAGAGGTTTCACAAACATATTCATGAGGCGTTAGAGATTAAAAGCTTCAGATACTTAAGGAAATTGTCAGGATTATAAATGTATTTTGATCAGTTAACATGTGTTTTGAAGCGATATCGGAGCACGTGATTCGTGATTTATTGCTACCGCGTTACAACCTTGTTATCCTTGAATTCAAGTCTGTATCTCCTCAAAATCTCTCATCACGCTCGAAAGGTTTAACGAAGGAACAAATTTGGCGATTCTGTCATTTAAGTGCTCAAAGTCGTGTCATTTGAAAAGTAAACTCATTAAATACGCAAGTCTATGTAGTTATGTGCAAATATTGCCAACTAAAAAATATCCATGATCATTCAGAAATGCATTAACCCCTCGTTATATCGCACTTTTCGGGGGAAAAGAAAAGAGCGCGATATATCCGAAAGCGCGATATAACCGAGGTCATTAAAAATAACTTTCTATCCAGCATGCAAGTAAATTATACGTACACATACATAAAAATTCATTTACTCGCCTTGAAATCTTAGAGTTATATCTGGAAGCATTTCCTAGTAGAGAGCAGCTTCATTAGCATTATAGATTTGCTCATCTACCAAGTCTAGCTCAACAATTTTTCTATTCAATTCGTCAGGAAAACATGCTGCTGTACCATCGGCCGATTGTTCTTCCCCGCAAATTTGTAATTGGCCTATGCCGTGTCTTTTTTGCCACAAAATAAACGAGCAAGGGACCTTTTCTGAGCACCTTACATATTTTCTCAAAAATGGTTTCGAACTAAAATTTTTTTCTTTTTTTGGAGACAAAAGAAAAGAGCGATATAACGAAGCGCGATATAACGAGAGGCTACTGTATAATGAAAAAAAAAAGGTTTTGTGTGCTTCACTGCAAAACATAAGCTGTTTTTTTTTTTTGCTGTATAATACTGGCAGCAGAAGTTTCAGTTCAAAACTGTAAAACCACTGTAGAAAACTGTAATACTAGCTATTTTTAAGGTTAACCCTGTAAAACTAGCAATTTTACAGCTAATTACTGTATAAATTAGCAATATTATCATAAAAATAGCTGTATTATGCTGTAAAAACAAAAGTACAATACTTGTAGCAGATTCTCCAGTTCAAAACCGTAAAATGCGCAGTAATGAACTGTAAAACTAGCAATTTTGCAGTTTATTACTGTAAAATAACTGTAAAATTAGCTGTATTATAGTATAAAAATAACATCGACATTTTACAGTGTTTAAATTGTAAGAAGAATTAGCGTTGTTAGCTGGTTTCCTTCATTTTAAGTTTCGAAATTTAAGAAAATCGTAGTCTATTCTTAGAATCCTTTAACACACACATATAATTCAGTGGTGGGTCATTCCATAGAAATGTCAACCTCAGCCGAAGAAAAAAAAAAATACCGAAGTGAAAAAAGTATTAATAAATAAATAAATAAATAAAAATCATCCAACATAAGAAGTTAAAAAAAATTGAAAAAGTATTTGTTGTGTTTGTAGTGTGTTTACTGCTTGTTATTCGATGGTTACGTTAGTCACGTTACGTTAGTCATACTCCATCTAGAGTAAAAGTGACACTTAAGACTGAAAAAAATTAAGATTTAATAAATGTGTTTTATGTTTTTAAAAGCCAATTTTACACATTTTTCAAATATAGCATTGAATTTTTAACACTTGCTTAACTTTGAGAAATTTTTGACTCACAACATGAGTATTAATTTTCAGGGTTGCAAAAATGTTACATTAGTCACGCTGCTATTTTGGTTGAAAAAATATCTACTGTCAGTAATTTTGTTTTAAATTCTTAGCAGAAATGATACATAGATACTATGTACATTGTAAATCCACCAGCATACCAAAAAAATATTTATTGTCCTTTAAGTTACAAGTAAAAATAGTTACAAAATCAGCTCCGAATGTTACGTTAGTCACTATGTAATGACTCTGGTTCCCAAAGTGTATTCCGCTGACCCTTAGGGTTTCAAAGAACGTTAGTTTTTGCATAACTTTATTATTTTTCATAGAACTTTCGGAAAAATAAAAGAAATATCAAGGATTTAAAGCGCTGACCCAGATTAAAGTAATAGTTGTCAGTTGTCATCAGTAGTGGATTTTACACGTCGCAAACGTCGCAATTGCGAGGGCTACCCACACGGCTATGAAGGTTATACAAAAACGTGCATGATGAATGTTTGACATTGTTTTGTAATAGACAAAATTCCTCCTAAAATTGCATTGCAGCATGCCTCTAAACCTAAAATTTGCCACTGGTTTTCATAGTGTTTTTCATCGACATGCTTCAAAAATAAACTGTTCAAAAATGGGATCCCACTTACCCCAACCAACTCTATATTTGACTCGTAAAAAAGGCTAGAAGGCCCAGTGCCACACTACCATCAAGGTTATAAGTGAAATCAGTTTTCACATTTTATTTTTCGAAAAAAAAAGGGAACAAGTCAGCGGTTATGCACACAAATCATTGCATCGGTCAATCATTCTAAAATTTTTTTTTTGAAATTATTAAACATACGTTTTCTACATTTAAGTAATATAAGCAGTATTATAAATGGTAAAAGTCTTGTAAATTTGTGTGGTACAAAGAGGGAATTTTTAAACATTTTGAAGTTATATTTTGTTGCAGTAAGGTTGATTTACTTTCATCAAAATAATTTATTTTCCATATTTCTGACAAGGTTAAAAATTATCGTAAATAGTACGATAAATTAAAACCAAGTTCACGATTTATTTTAAATTTATATAATAGCTACTTCTTCTTAATTTTGGATAAGAGTTTTTTTCTTTATATACCGACAAATGCAATAAACCGATTAAAATATGAAGAGAGCAGTTTAAAATAAAGAATGCTAAGTTTAAAGTTAATGTGAATAATTGTACGTTTTTATGGATACAATCATTTACATTTTACCACAGTAAAGTTGCTACGCAGAAAAGCGCAAAACTAATGAAAAAATAAAGGCAGAAGGTACTGTTTAAATGGCTATTTTTACCAGTCTTTAGAGAGTGACACTTCTGATAACAAGTATGGAGATGAATATGCAGCCCAAGCAGCACACTTCGTTTTTTAAAGGTTGTAAAATGGTTATTAACATTGTAACAATCGCTTAAAAACGTTTATAAAACGTTTAAAGGTTATTTGTGCTACCTGGGAGAATGTTTATTCTTCACAAGTCGTTTTTCGAATGGCCAACAAAGCGAGAAATGCATGCAATGTGGTGAGTATTAACCGTTGGGCTTATGAATATCGCGTGGTTTAAAAGGATGTCTTATTTGAGTGAAATTGAAAATTAAATTTAAAGCATCGTTAAATGCGTGTATTATGTTTTTGTTTAATGTTTGAGATAAAAGTTGAAAAAAAAAGAACAATTTGAGCTGAAAAATTCAACCATTTAACATCTAGACGCTATTAGAACACCATTTCTAGGTTTTGTCAAATAACTTTTTTATTTTTTAAATTAATATTCAGTTTCTTTTCAGTTTTACAGATTTGTCTAATTCCTAGTATAACACAGAATAAATATAGAAATACTGTCGTCCTCGCTTAATCGGGTAACGGATTAACGAATACCCCGCTTATACGAATAAATATTTCGGAACCGATGCCATAGACGTAATGTTAAAGATCCCCGCTTAATCGAATACCTCGTTTAATCGAATTATATTTCTTGGAACCGACAGTATTCGCTTAAGCGGGGCCGACAGTAATAAAATAATAATAAGCATTTTAACACGATGTTATGTTTTAATTATAATAAAAATATGTCTCATTTGGAAACCTTTCTTTTTTTGCTACTGCGTGTATTTTTTTTAAATGAATATTTTATAGTAGCACTTAAAAATAATGAATATTTGCTTACATTGTACAACTTGCTCTCTTACACACATGAAGAGTAGCAAAACAGTATTAGAGTATTAAATATATAACAGCATGTCAAAAGTCACACTGATACTAAGTTTGAAGCTGTTGAAATTTGTCTCTTGCTTGCCAGTGTTTACCTTAAAAACTTCTAGATATTTCTCTTGAGACGCAATCCATCCATAACAATGTTTTCCTACATGACACACAATTTGGGGATGGAAAGATGTAAAGTCAAAATAAAGTGTAAATCAACACGATCTTGCTGGTCTCTAAATGGAAGGATGCAATAGTTGATCGTCCAGGGGCAGCAGGTATCGCCAAAAGAGATTACAAGTGCGCGTAATAGTTTTCTAAATTTTGGCTTGTATTACGCGTAGTTTATTGTTAATTGCTTTCTCACAAAGGTAAACATTTTACTTCTTTTGACTCTTGTTCCGTCATGGCTGTTCAGAATGTCCCATGAGTTATCAGTCAATGCAGTTTTGTCATTGAAATGCATCGTATAACAACGTCAATGAATTATTTAAAAATTTTTTCAAACTAGGTGATTTGAGAAATAGTGTTATAATAAATCTAAAGACTAGCATGTAATTTACTAGGCGGTGTTGTCTCTGACTTATTTTACACAGTAAGGAGCATTATCGGTTGTCTGTAGAAAAAATAATTTCTTTTCACTGGTGTCCTCAGGCTTCTTAGCATGAAGCCCCATGGCTGCAATAGGTGTAGTTTCTTTGGTACATTCCCCATTTTTGAACTTTGAGTAGCTGCTGCACTGTATTGACACAAACTCACACTGGTTGATAGAGGCTGTGAAATAATCAACTGCTCGGCTGTGTGAACAGGAATCGGAGATGAATGTTCCAGCTGTAAACATAAATAAAAATAAATAAATAAATAAATAAATAAAAAAAAGTCATAAAAATAGATATAAGTATTGCACCGAAAACAACAGCAAATAATAATAATAATAGTAGTAATAATAAGTACAATAATAAACAATAAAGGATAGTCATATGAATCAAAATAATACATGTTTACCTAAAAGTATCGTAAAATGAGCAATATGTTTTATCAAGCATATTTCTTCAAAAAAAAAAAAAAGGGAAAACAAGTGCTGAAGTAACTGTTTTCTATATGGGAACAAAAATGTCATCATCGCAATCTTGAGCGCTACCACCAATATCTGTTACTGTTTTGTGCACGAAAGTTTAGTTTTAGCTGACCTTAAACACAAAACACCTTCCTTAATTTTCTTTTGTAATTACCGTGTATTAATCATTCAAATCTTTTATGATTGGTAAAAAACTAATTGCTGCTACATCCGCATTTTCTTGAGTTTACATTGGCCTTACGGAGTACTCAATATTTTTTGCAATTTTAATACGTCGCACTTAATTGCACCAAAGAAAGTATTTTTTTTCAGTGCATTACAGTTTACCTAAAATGATTTCTACATCTTCCATAATTTAAATTACAAAGATAATAAGTTATATACATACGTCGCACTTAATTGCACCAAAGAAAGTATTTTTTTTCAGTGCATTACAGTTTACCTAAAATGATTTCTACATCTTCCATAATTTAAATTACAAAGATAATAAGTTATATACATAGTTGACTGAATATTTTTTGTTATGGAAAAATCTTTGATTACATACCGAGAAAGTCTTGTTTTGTAATGTTAAAATCTATGTTATGGCATCCTGGCTGGCTTCTTCCTCCGTTAGGAAAGAAATCAATATGTCCTATTGCAGCACCTATGCCATAACCTATTGAGGAAAGATGTAAACAAATAAGTTATTTTCAAACTTTTATGAAGACTAAATACAAATTTTTAAATTTTAAACACTTAAAAATGGCAGTTTTTTGAATGCCTTTACTTAATTCTGAACTTATCACTTCATCAGTAAGGAGCAATCGAGGTACCAAAGGCTATTCTAACCCGTAGGAGGTAAATTAGACTGTTTCCATGGAGTGCAGTCCTGCACCGACCATGAGTAGAAAATAGCAAGTTAAAGACTAAAAAAAGAAATGTGGTAAGCAGGTATTTTTACGCTTTGTGAGGCGTAAAAGGGGCGTTGAAACAGGATACAAAATAATTCGGTGTCGAGGTGTATCGCTAGTGAAATTGAAATAAATGCACACGATTTCGAGTGCAACTCAACCCTATTCTATTATGTCACTAAATTCCCTTTAATAAAAAAAATTGGTTTAACTTTTCCAGCAGCTCTGAAAATTCTGCTGCATTCCTGTGCTTCTTTGAACTAGGAGCAGAGTGACTCCCACTGCGCTCGAAATAACTGCATGCGTTTTTCAAATGGAGAAACCGGAGTTAGTGCTAATTGGCACACATTTTCTACTTTCTCCATTCACCACAGAGTTAGAGCGTTTTCATATGAAGGGCCAGGGGAAAAACAGATGAAAGTCACTTTTTCGTCAATTTTGAGATATTAGCGCTATTTAGGGGCTATGAAATACTAGTATCATCTGGTAGAACAACAAGGGGGAAAAAAGGATGAGAAGCGACCGAAATGTGTATGAAAACTCGAAAAATTACATAAGGAGCTACGAGAAATCAAACTTTGTTCTTCGTTTTTCTCGAAATCGCTTTTTGGTCACTTTCATCTTTTTACCCTCTTGCCCTTCATATTGTTTCCTTTGTAGCAAAACTCATTTTGCAAAAGCTGATGATAATTCACCTACAGAACAAACTTTTACATATTAGACGTAACTCAGATTATTCAAGTAAAAAATAAGTTAAGTTCAGAGAAAGGGCTGCTGTATAATATAGGGAGGAAAATTTGACCTCTTTCTCCTGTATTTGTATACTTATTATGAATATAATGCATCATTTTCGGTAATTAGGGCAATCCTGACCTTGCGCGTAATATGAAGTGTCATGTTTCATTTCATAAAAAAGACGAAGGGGAGGAATTTACACATCCTGATTGAGAAAAAAATATTTATTCCTGGCTTTTAATGTCGTTATTTAATTATTAGTAATGTCTGCAAGGCTTTTTTTTGTATTTAAAAAAATAAGTTTCATGAACTACATTCATAAACCCGTAATTATTAAAAAAAAAATTACTTCCTGCGTTGGAATGAATGACATCAACAAATTTGGCATCCGTGTCGTCCAATCTAGCTTCTTTTTCTGCATCTTGGAAATACGGTCCAGCCGGATCTAAACCTATGAGATCAATAAGAGAGAAAGTGTATGGAAACTAACGCAAATTTATATTTAAACTGAAGGGTAATATTATCCAGTAACTTGCTATGTATGAGCATACTCATTTCCAAAATTTGAGAACGAAAATCTACGAACTACTTCTGAAATGTAAGAAAACATTACTTGATTAATATTAATTTGATAAAAAATACAAGCGAATACTTTTTGTTAGTCAACCTAGCCAAAACGCATTGCCCCTTTCATAATTTAATATCAGAATTTCATTTTAACGTTATACGCGGTGATTGTAGCTATTTTGCAGCCAGATTTCGTGCTATAAGATAGACATATGTAGAGATGGTAAATAATGTATATCAAACGTATATACAAACCAACTCCGCATACAACGAAGAATTCACAGCATATGCAAGAATGAAAGATCATAAATATTTCAAAGAACAAGAAAATATCTTTTAATGATTGATACATTTAATGAGGAAACTATCAACATTCAAAGGACTACATACATATAAGAATATTTTAAATCCCTTTCAGTTTCCTTCTTTAGGTATGTATTTCGTATTCCTCCTATAAGTAAATGAAGATGTATAATTCTGCATAAAAAAGAGTGGAAAAATGTTTATTCTTTTTAAAATATGGATATCTAGAAAGAAAAAAAGGAAGGTGAAACACATAGAGAGTAAATCAGTATAGTTAATCGTAAAAATGTCTTTATTACAGTCAAAAACTGCTAAAACGGAAAATTACTTTTAATTTTTTCCAATTAATTTGAAAACGAAGTATTGAGAAGTCTTTTAATGAAAAAAAAAGGTTCTTATGTAATACATACCTGTGATTCTGCCCAAATTTGGAACTCTTTCTCCTATCCATCCAGCCATTTGGCCGCCTAAGCTGTGCCCAATAATATGGATATCATGAGGATTTAAACCTGTATGATTCTGTAAGAAAGACTTATTTTTATTTAAGTGTTCAGCACACACGCGTTATTTCTTTCAGATAAATCATGAAATAAGATTCAATAAATGCAGTGTGGTTAGTCAAGTGTATCATAGTTTCGAAACCTTAAAACAGAACATCGTTGCTTTTTGATAGATTTCATGTCTTGTAAAAATTAACGAAAAACGAAAACAAAATCGTAATATTTTCTGTAATTATATCGATGAATGAGAACTAAAATATTTGCAGCAATATTTGAAACATTGGGCGTATTGTCGAATGAAACGTAAGGACCCAGCTTATTAATGAGGGTAGGGATTTTCAAAAGTATTCGTCTACATTATAACTTACAAGAGTTCAATCCCTCTTTTTGATATTCTGCTTCATGCCTGGCAAGGAAGTGTGTGTATGTAGTCTCAAGTTCTACCTAAAATGATCCGCTAGTTTTCCCTTTCTTAGGGATTTTTCTCCTCAGGATTTTTAAGTAGCTGCATTGAGACAAATTCTTAGTCAATGTAAACCTGCTCATCGTGCAACAGAGCAAGATAACTTGATAATAATTACAAATTTTTAAGTTTTCTAGACAAACATTGGAAGTTTGAGTTTCTATAGAAAAATATTGCACATGCATGATACTTGTCCAAGCAGGTTAAAGATTGTACTAGATTTTGATAGTGCTATAATGCACAAGCTTGCTTAGGAAAACTGGACAAATTCAGTGTACTTGTTAAGTGCAAGCTAGAACTAACAACAATCTTTTTAATTTTCAAAATAAAATCATGTCTATTCACCTGATGACAATATTCTCCAAATAAATCAACGATTTTCATTAGTACATTTCTTCACTTAAAATATTATTTTCCTCAGATATTAAACATTCGTGTTTAAAATAATTAGTAAGGCAAATTAAAGCTTGTATTGGAATACTTGTAACATGGTATGTCGATGCAAAATTTGCTTAGAACATGCATAGCCACCTAAAGTTAAAAAAAAAAGTTGGTATACTAGAAAGTATTCTTGTTGTATTTTGTTAACCCTACACTGCATAGCGTTGCCAATTGGCTACATGGACTATTTTTCCTTATGACCATGCTTAAGGCAACTCAAGCATAAAAAGCAAGAATTAGGCAAACATAAACATCAATTCTCAAAATTATTTTTTTTTTTAATTGTTTTCCAATGTTTTCTTATTACACTAAAAAACATATATATATTTCTTTCGAAGAAAAAAAAATCATGCAGTGTAGGGTTAATATTTTATTTTTCTACACTTTAATAGGTCATTCTCATTGTTCTCGAAAACTACTTTGAATTTTTTTTTTTATCATTAAAAAGTATTAAGTGTTGGTTTGGTATAAAATAAATATTTCAAATGGCCCCAAAGCTTACAATATGGAAATTTAGTAGTTTAGCAACCTGTGCACCAACAGCTCGGGCATTCGCCACAGCTTGATAGTAAGGAGGTTTATTACTTTCTGACCAGTTGACAATTATCACGTTGAACAGTCCATTTTTCATTAATTCATCTTTCATCACCTAAAGAAAAAGAAATACTAAATAATATTCCTTCAGAGTTTAATTGTTATCGAGACTGATTTTACTATAAACGTTCCAGAATCATAAATTTTTCAACAAAAGTTCATATCATTAATGCTTGAAGCACATTACTACAATATTGATCCGGAGTGAATGGAATTTTAATTTTTTAAATTTATCTTTTTAATTTTTGTGTTTTTTAAGTCTTATTCCAGTTTTGTTATTTCATACTAACGAGTAACTATTTACTCGTAGAGTTATTTTTACTTCGCAGAAGTATAGATCTAGGCTAGACATTATTAAAAACTTTCCGAGGCGTCAAACTAACAGTCAAAAGCCTACCTTACTTAAAAAAAAAAAAAAAAAAGGTGGTTTATATAAAATCCACTGTGCGGTAGTTTTTCGTCCTTAGTATACTACGTATTCATTTTTTTCCCTTTTTGTCACAAATCATTATAAGCAATTTAGTGAAAGAATATCGTAAACAAATTATTGTACTGAGGGAACTGAGGATAGTTTTACATTTTCACAATAAAACAACAACATATACCTTTTTTTTAATCAAAGAAATTTAGTAATTTTTCAAATTCTAGAAAAAAAAGTCCTACTTATATAATAGTTACCAAATTGTTACTATCGTTTTCCCCCGTAATTTATGCCGTTAATTTCAATGAAAGTCTTTATTTCATGAGATTCGACGTAGGAGGAACATTCCTTTACATTGGAAAACATATAAAAGAAAAAATACTTAAAATTTTAGGTAAACTTTCTTTAGATCAGCATTTCATGAAATGAAATTTTTTAAAATAAAACTTATGATAAAAAACAAATGAAAAGGAAAAAACTTCACCTAAAACCTCACTAAACTCAAACTACTTACAAATCCAGGCCCACCTTTCCTCAGATTAACCCTGTATCCATGAATGATGACTTTTGTGGGGAAACTAGAGTTGAGAGCTGCACTGGCTATGGACTCGTTTGCCATGGTCACTATTTGAGGCGTCTCTGGATTCGAAGGTGTGTAGATGTTGAACTTGGTTTTTAATTCACCTGTTGGAGGAGCGCTTACAGGACGATGAACAGCATGGTAGAAGGGTGGTCCAGTATAAAAACAACCTAAGTTATCAATGCACTTGTTTTGAAACAAACCTGTAAACAGTAGACGGCATGATAGACTGGTGGTTCGGCTTAAAGAGAACTAAATTTGTCTATGAAATTTGTTGCAATAACAAATCTGTAAAAATTGACTTCATGAAGGGCGGCCAGTGCAAAAAATAATCTGAATTACCCAGAAAGAAAAAAATACAAGAGAAGTAATGGCTGAATTTTATGTACTTTTTGTTGCTGATTTCAGGAAAAATACTGAGAAAATACTTTCATGTCAGAATATTTTAAAAATTCTATTCTATACGTGTTTTCATGTTTGAGGGTTTTAGGATTTGTTTTTATTTTCATTCCAAAGTTTTCATTCATTTATTTTATTTTTGGCGGTGGAAAATAAAAGTAATTCGGAGAACATCATTTTCAAACACAAAGAAAGGGCTCCGCATACAATTTTTTTCTCTGATGAAAAATATTTATTTAAGAAGACATTTTACTGTTTATTTACTGATTTCGTAAATTATACTACTTTATTCATTTTTAGTTGTTGACAACGGATCAAAACTAAAATTCGAGTCGTTTGTTTTTACTAAAAAGAAAGAGGCTACGAGCGGTCTCTTTTTTGGTAAAATGTATTTATTTTGCCCTATTGCATTTGCTGCATTGTTTAAATAGTGCTACTACTTCATTTGTTTGTTTATTTATTTTTTAAGTGTACACTGCTGGCCACCCAAATTGCAACACCAAGAAAGACGAGAGATGTCACAACAAAACAAGGGTTCTTCATCAATCTGGCGATTGATGAAGAACCCTTGGACAATGCATGCCACGTGTGGTCGTGCATTATCCTGTTGAAATATGGTTGTGGATAAGCCCTGAAGGTAAGGAAGAACAACTGGCTCCAACAACTCGGAGATAAAGCTCTGGTTGTTTAAAATAATGACAATGCGTACAAGAGGAGTGCGAAAGTAATATCCAATACCATAATATCCGGTGCAGGCCCAGTGTGGCGGTGCATAACGCAGCTGTTTCGCATCATCTCTCCACGGTGTCTCCAGACTCGAGTCCAAACATCGTTCGACCATTGTGCTCTTGCAAACTGAAGCGTAACTCGTCAGTAAAGACAATTTCATTCCATTCTGCCATTCACATTCTTCTTTCATCGCACCATTTGCGCTGGAGACATCTGTGGTTCTGCGTCAAGGGTAGACGAAGCAATGAATGTCTTGCAGACAGGCCAGTTTGCTGTAAACGGGGTAGAATGGTATGCACAGACACTGGATGGTATGCACAGACGGAATATGCTGTCCTACATGTATGGTTCGTGATGTGACTGAGCGGTCCGTCACTATCATGCGCAGAATGCTCCTGTCATTACGTGAAGTTGTGCCCCGAGATGGATGTGATTCACCATGTCAGTCCGGCGTACCCTAATGCAGCCAACAATCACATATCCGTATTACAGTTGTTTGATTTCGTCCAACACGAGTGCTGATTTGGATGAAAGATAAACCATAATCTCAGTAGGCCACTATCCTTCCTCTATCGAACTCGGATACTTGATCAAAAGATGATTGGAGTTTCCTACGATGCATAATTAATCGTTTCTTTGAAAAAATCTCAAGAAAAACACAATTGGCGAACTTAAAATCTCCTAAATCTCCAAGCCTTAAATACTTTTCAAGGTGGCGCCACAGGCGCGAATGATGTGCGTCTACGCTTAAATTCTAATCATTTGCATATCTCACCTCCGCTAATGTATGTTGTAAATTTCATATAGTTTGCACGCTTCCTTCAAGAAGTTGCATTTACTGTGGCAAACAGTGTATTTCATCAGGTAAGAAAGATATATTTTTTTTTTAGAAATCAGTTTAAAGTTCTACGAAGGTATGTTTGACACAATGTGCAGACTTAGCAAGTTAGGAGAATATTGATCTGATGCTAGAATGTTGATTTTGGTATACGGTAATGTAGGCTCGCTTAATTCTGGGCAAAAGTTCGTGTTTATTTCAGTTTTTCTAAAACATTGCAAGTTAGAAATAAATAAATTACTTTAAAAAGATATAAATAAAAACAAATTAAATAAAAATGAACTTAAAATAATTAAATTCATAAAGAAATAAAAAATATTGAAATTATTTATCTTACCTTGCCGAGATTTTCGCACATATAATATATCAGGAATAATTCCGGATGCCAGATGTAAACAGATTACTGACGCAATGATGGGAGCAACAGTACGTTCCATATTTCGAGTAACATAAAATACTTCGTTTCATTCAAATTTACATTACTTACTCAAATACAAATAGTTAAGAAATCGACATTTTAATTAGTTATTTCTGATAATTGGCCAAAATATGGGGACCAAACGCTTAATGATAACGAAGCAACCTATCGAAGTAAAATGGTTTTCCTTCCCCAATCTCTGGAGTAAAGAAAATTATACGCTGCGGTATCTTTGTTTGTTGTTTGTTTATCTTAAGAAATGGAGATTTTAACAGAGCTAAGTCCATGATTTCTAAAGTGACCGGGTTATTCGAGTTACCAAGTTTGTATTAAAATATAATAGCGAGAAAACAGTTATAAACACTTGGATGAAAAGGTGTTAATGCAAAAGCCCTTGAAAACATTAACATTATGTTTTTACATTTTTGTTTTAAGTATTGACTTTGTGTATTTATTTATATTTTTATTTTAGAGACAACTATTGTCCAAACTTCTAACATAACTATCAATAACTTATTTTATTGATGATTGAGAATGTATGATTAAACATAAATGACATCTCTTTTCGTTACTTTTATTGCATAAAGTTTTTCTTTTTTCTTTCTTACTTGCGTCGTTGCAACATTTTAATAGTTTATCCGATTATTTTTTTTATAAAATGTATGATTATAACTTTAATGATTAAAAGTTTCCTACTTTACCAAAAGTTTAAAAGTTTCCTACTTGCTACTTTACCGAAAAAAAAGAGGAAAGAAGGTTTGAACGTCCTGTAAATGATTGTTAAAAAAAAAAAAAGAAAGGACAAAAAATTTTTGAACGTCATGTAGTAATTTTTTGAGAATAAAAAGAGAGTGTAGGCTTTAAAGACTGGAAAACTTGTAACATTTTCAGGATTGATCCGACTCAAAAAAAAAAAAAAAAAAAAGAAGAAGAAGAAGAAAGTGTTATTATACGAGAAATATTTTTTTTGAGCAGAACACGTACTTCCACGTTTATTTTGATTTTTTTAATGTGTTAAAAAGATTAACAATAACGGTTATTTGAAAAACTTTATTATTTTTAATTCTGAACCTAATTGCTATATTTTTTTCTGAGGAATTCATAGGGAAGATCTGTGGACAATAGTTTTAATTTTTCGAAAATTTTGACTTCGTTTTTCATAAAAGTATTTTTGCAATGTTTTAATTCTGAACCAGACATAAGGTAGCAAATTCTGTACATTTGTTCAGAACAAATCAAAATTTATATCAATGGATGTATACTAGTGTGTGTGTGTGTGTGTGTGTGTGTGTGTGTGTGTGTGTGTGTGTGTGTGTGTGTGTGTGTGTGTGTGTGCGTGTGTGTGTGTGTGTGTGTGTGCGTGTTCCCAGTACAAATACTTAATTTGTGTTGGATTTTTGTAAAATATGTCACAGAGATTCTTTGATAATTTAGACTTCAAATGTGAGGAGGGGTGTATGCTCTAATAGGTTCAAAACCCCCAGAAGAAAATTCCTTCAGAAAATCTGTGAAACAGAATGTTTACGCCTGTTAATGAAATGGGCTAAATTATGGAATTAAAAAATATATATATATGTACAAAGATGGCTAAATTTTGTTTTGCGTTGAAGCTCTAGCATTTTTCGCCATTAAAAAATTATTACTTCAAAACATATGTACTAAAACTGGTGACGCTTAAAGTAAGATTTTTTTAATTCTTTTATGAAGTTGTTAGTTTGTTTACAGTTTGAGCTGTGATACTTGGTAACCAGCTATATGTGAAACAATTTCTTTCAATTAAAAGGGACACGCTACGTATTGTAATCTGAACCTGTTTGTATTTAAACTCAGTTCACTGTACTGAAAGTGTACGTAGGTGTAGTAAACAAAAAAAAAGCACCAATCATTTGAAATCACAGAAATAATCTCAAAATATAATTTATTAAGTTTCATTTTCATTTAAACAATAGGGAACATCATCGCTCGTCTGTAGGAAAAATAGGTTTTCTTCGTCTGTGTTTTCTGGCTTTATGGCGTGAAACCCCATCACTGCAACAGGTGAATTTTCTTCCGTACATTCTCCTCTTCTAAACTTCGCGTAGCTGTTACATTCTACTGCAAGAAACTGACAGAAGTTTATAGACGCTAAGAAATATTCAACCGCTCGTCCATGGGAGCATGAATTTACTAGGAAGTTAGAAGTTGCTGAAAAGAAAAAGAGTATAAATGCAATTTAAATCAAAGTAGAGTAATTTTGAGCACTCTCGTTAAATGGTGTACCTGTGCATTCTTAAGTTTGTTTTTACTACCTATATGCTTAAATAATAAATCTTTGCAAGCTCTTAAAAATAAATAACTAAAAATGAAGGAAATTTTGTTATTCATCGAAAATTATAAATAACATTTGAAAAGTCAAAGCAGAAGTAAACGTATCAGTCTTATACTAAACCTTTGAAACATTAATGGTACATAAATTGTACACTGATGCATCCCTTAGGTCCAAAACTATCAAATTCAAACCACAGTAGACTCTCATTCGAAAACGACTAATTTTGTGGAGCCCTTCCATTAAAAAAAAACTTAATGATGGTGTTTCCCATTTTTCATAAATATTTTTTTTATGGAAAAGCACGGTTGAAAACATGGGATGATAATCTCTTTTTCTAAATTTTGACTCATTTTCTTGTTTAATAAAAATCTCAAAAGGTGCTCAAACGCTCTTTCATTTTAGCTGTTGACGTCACAAGTGGAACGCGTTTCCTCAAAAATCTCAAAAAACTCATTTCTGCAGGAACTAAACTACTTTTCCACGGCAGTATAGAAGTAACAATAAAGCAGCAAATTTTGTATAACAGCGATTTTATGTTAAACGTGCTTATATTAAAAGCTCTTTAATGTTGATTTTCCTGTACTTACAATTTACTGCACTTAGAGTAGCATTTAAATCTTTGTACCGGCATCCTGGTTGATTTCTGCCACCATTAGGGAAAAAATCTACATGGCCGATTGGATCATCAATCCCGTATCCTTTTAAAAAAAATTGGGAAAAAAGAAAGAAATAGTTAGTACATAGAGAAATATCATTGGACGAACACAGAATTATTTTTGTGACTTTTTAATTTGATATTGTTGTTACGAGTACGTTGAACCTTCAAATTTTCTTAAATAATGATATTCTAATCTTGATTTAAAAAAAAAAAAAAAAAAAAAAAAATACTTTTGTTAACAAATATTTACAACTATTTACAATAAAAAAGGCAACAACAGTAGGAAAAACATCCAGCAGTTAAGCAAATATCAGTATATCCTGTATATCAGTACACCACGTATTAAAATCTAACTACACAAACAGCCGCTCTAACAGATAACAGAGCGAAATACACTCACGGTAGCCCAGAAGAGAAACAAGGCAGCACCCCCACGACGCACGTTTTTCAAGCAAGTGTGAACAGGGCTTTTCTCTTTGAAAAGGAGCTCTCATTTCTTTTCGAAAATTGAGGATTTATTAATACTAACCATCAGTAACTAAGAAATACAGGAAACACTACAAGAGAGAAACTATGGAGACTTGGTAAATTGATACCCGCTTAACTCGACCTTATTTCGCGGTCGTTGAGGTGTCGATTTAACGAGGTTTTACTGTACTTGCGCAAACTGTTATGTCGTCAAAATACAAAAGTTCAAAGAAAAAGATATAGTAAAAAAAAATTGCTTTGTCATTCATCCAGTGAAAGAGATCTTACTTACTATTTGTCTGTTTTCTGAAAACATATTCACAAATTACAGTTTTACTTTGACTTAAAAAAAAGACAATATATTAAATTTTAAAATTTGACTTTATAAATGTTAGGAACTGCTGACAGTTAAACCTTTGAAGATGGCTTTTGGAGGCTTAAGGACCTGCTTTAGAAGGCTCGAAAAATCGATTATTTTGGTTGAATTTTTTTAGGATGAAAAAAAGCAGGTCTAGCAAACTTTTAATTTTTTTCATTACATGGCTGAACAGATGAAAACTTTTTTTTGAAGAAAAATATTCACATGCAACCGATTTTTATGCACATTCGTGCAACTGTTTTTTTTTTTTTTTTTTTTTAAATAGGCAGGACAGATGGAGCTCGTAATTTTCATTTGAAACAAAGAAGAAACAAACACCATTTTAATTTTGAAATTCTATATAAATTAAAAATAACTAAAAAAATAAGTTTAATGTTTTATAAGCTTTAAAAAATGCTTTTTGTAAAAAAAAAAAATCATTTCAAAATCATATTAAAAAATAGATGCTTTTTTTTTCGGGAGTGCTTAAAGTTCAAAAAAACATGAAAATTAAAATGGCGTAGATTTTTTTTCTGTTTCAGGTGAAAATTACGAGCCCCATCTGTCTCGATGATCGAAAACGAGCAGTTTCACGAACTTAAATAAAAATCGCTTGCATGAGAAAATTTTTCTCTACAAAAATTTTTCTCTCATGATCAGGCATGTAAGAAAATAATCTAAAAAGTTCATTAGACTTGCTTTTTTTTAACCCAAACAAATTCCCAAATATATATTTATTGAGCATTCTAAAGCAGGATTCCCCTTCAAATCATTCTGTACTTCGTTATTTCTCTCTAAAAAACTGACGTCCTCTTTAGTGAGTTTTCTTTTTGTTTTAGCTCTCATGTGTGTGGAAGTTTTGACATGAGCACAATCAAATGGTAAACAACATAAAAAGCAGTAAAAAATGTATTCCTTCATTTTTTTAACAGATACAGAATCGCTCATTCAACGGGAAGCCGAAAGTATGACAAATAACTGAAGAAAAACAGCAACCGTTGCGTGAAATTCAGCTCTCACTGCTGGTGATATCGTATAGGTTATTAAGTTTTGTAGTTTACAATTAGTTTCAGCAGTTTTCAATAATATTTTGAAGAGATACATAAGCGTAATACATAAGCTGAATAATTTTACATAAGAGAAATACATATTCTGCAAAATATCTAAAAAATGAATTTACCACCAATAACTGTATCTCCTCCGTTAGAGTGAATGATGTCTACAAAATCTGCATCACTTGTATCTAATCGAACTGGAGCTTCTGCATCCTGAAAGTAAGGACCGGCTGGATCTAGACCTGTTGCATGTTGGACAAGAAAGCATACTTAGATTAACTTCATTTATAATTTATCAAAGAAATAATTTTTGCAATGCATTAAAGAAAGTTCTATGTCAACTACATTTCAAAAACATACGAAAACTGGTTGTTCTTGTTATATTGTATCATGATAGGCTGGCGATTTGGGTTGCACTGCTTCACTTTTCCAATTGTACCGAAATTCGTTGTGAAGTTAGACTTCCATAGTACACACATGTCACAAGGACCCGGTTGCAAGGTATGCAACCATTCAAGTACAACAACATATTTACACAAAGAAAGGACAAGAACAGGATCGAGAAAGTACATCCATGCCTAAGCCGAGAATTGAACCCAGAACCTTCCCCGTAAGATTCCCTAACCAGTAGACCAGATGGCCGGCCTGAACATTCGTTTGAATATGGGAAAATTTGTCCTCAGATAATGAAACGTAAAAAGTGAAAATTTGTAGTTTCCTAATGCAGTAATGTATTTGAAAAATCTTATAAATTCCGAAATTGGTCTGGAGTTGAAAAAGATTTAAGTACAGAAAGTTTCAACTGTCTGGAAGAAGAAAGTACAACCTAAAATTTATGTACTGTTTTTGAAATTATATAATTTTTAATTGTCAGTAATTTTCCCACTAAAGTATGTGTATAAATCATTCAATACCAGTATTCACGATAGTCTTCCAGTATTCACGATATTATCTATGATAAAGATATCTAACAATACAGTTCGGCTGCAATATAACTCTCATAGCAAATTAAAGGGATTTTCTGCCAAATATATGCTTTGTCCATAGTTATTTGTTTTTGAAAAAAAATATTAATTTTTTTGCTTATTTTACGAAGAAATAATTAAAATATTGTTATGGGTTTAGTCAAACTATTTTTTTTATCTCTTTTGAGTGGGCACGACCCCTTTAAAATCCGCTACTGCTTCCTTTTCTACCAGGGACGCAATGGAGCTGGAACTCACTTTAACTCTTCCTAATGATTTTTTCTTCCAATTTTTGTTTACAGTTTCTTTTATCATTGTATGTTTTTTGTTTTTCGTATTCTCTATAATATTTTCGCCTAAACGATTTTTTAGAATGCTGTTTTGGTGTTAGTTTGGTGTTAGCTCTCAAGAAGTAATCAGTGCATACTACGTAGCGCCATCTATGAATACCACGCTAAAATAATAACAGAGCTATTGTTTTTTTTTTTAAATTAAGTTGTAAGGAATGCCGATTCGGCACAGTTTTGGTGTTAGCTCTCAAGAAGTAATCAGTGCATACTACTTAGCGCCGTCTATGAATACCACGCTAAAATAATAACAGAGCTATTGTTTTTTTTAATTAAGTTATAAGTTTGTCGACTCGGCACACGGTCACGCTCGCGGGAGGTCACTGTGACCTCCCAATAATTTCCGTATTCGCACATTTTGCTGACGATTCGGCAATTTAAAAACAATATTGCAACAATTTGTTCTTTTTAAAGTTTAGAATTGTTTTTAAAATATACCTAATGGTTTTTTCTCACTAAATGTTCTGCTTCTACGACATGTGTGCATTTTATCATTCGGTAAAATTGGAACTTCATTCGGCAAATTGATAATTTTCCCCCTCCCAAAAATTTTAGTTCGGGACGCCCCTGCACTCAGTAGCGCAACAAGAAAAAAAATCGGTTTTAATTTTTTTCTTTAGTTAAAACACGAAAAAATTCAGGGTTTTGAACTAGGAGGGGGATATGTCCTCAAATATTCCTTCTTGGATACGCTACTGGCATCACATTTCCGCCGAATCAGGCTGAGCAAAAATAGCTGTTCGTTCTATGAGGAAGGTGTGATCAATGGAATGGGAAAGATGGCTGTATTATAAATAATTTGAAAAGGAAAGAAATAAGAAAGTTAATACATGTGAGAAAGTATGTAAATTTATAAATTCCGGAGGAAAATTCATTGTTTAATCACATCAGCATTACACGTGAGCTTGAGTACATATTATTTCATTGAAAAACAAATAGCTTTTTTTATGACTGATTGCAAAATTAGTGAGTAATTACAAAGCAGCAAATATAACAGTTAACAATAACTTCAAAACATGCTAATTATATCCTTATTAAGAAATTGTAGTTAAGAATTTATTTTTATAATCAGTATGACAAACCTGTCTGCGAAAAAATTAAACTTTTACTAAAATCTCAAGAAGATAATTGTTTTTAACTTTCCCTGAAAACATTTATTGCTTTTTGTTTTCCTTTCCAGTGAGGAAAAAACTTCAGCAGGATCAGAGAGTAGAAGCAGAGTTCATTTTCGAAGTTATATCCTGGATATCTTCTATGATACTTTGTAATCTAAAGCAATAACTGAAGTAGAAGAACGCATATATGTATCAGACAGCTAAATTTTGTCAAAGTGCTTGAACATTTCTTAGATTGCTATAAACTTGCCTGTAATTCTGCCTAAATGAAATATTTTTTCTCCAACCCATCCAGCCATCTGACCTCCTAGGCTATGTCCAATCACATGCATGTTCTGAGGATCAAACCCTCTGTGCTCCTGAAAGTATAGTAGCACATACAATTGAAGCGAGTCGATTAATTCTATATAAATTTGTAAAAGTAACATCCGGATAGTTACATTTTATCAAATATTGTCAGAAATGAGTTAGCAAAAGTAAATTCGGACCATTATATCAGCCATTCGTCTGAAAACCTATACCGAAGTAAAGCTTCAAGAACATTACAAAAATATCACAGATAACAAAAAAAAACAAACAAAACAAACACACACACAAACACGCACACATTATACCAAAAAACCACATATCGTAGTAAGATGTTTAACGGATCGCGGAAAAAACGTTAGAGGCAAAAAAAAAAAAAAAAAAAACACTGATAAAAAACATAGGTCACTGTAAAAAATCATACATTGCAGGGAGAAACATAATAGATCACAGTAAGATCATCAGAGGTAAATGCACAGAAAAATCACAGAAAGAAAAATCACAGATCATAGTAAAAAACGCAACAGATCAAAGCCAAAAAAAGAAAAAGAAAAAAAAAACCCCAGAAAACTGCAAAAAAAGGGGGGGAAAATAATTCGTTAATTACAGTAAAAAAATAAATTAAAAAAAAAACTCATATATCAGTGAGACACATTCAAATCACAGTAAACATAACCAAGATAATTATCAAAATAATACAGATCATCGTAAAAAACATCAGACTTAATTTAAAAAAAGAATGAATAAATAAACGCACACACACATATACAAGATAAGTCAAAGATAACAGTATTTTTCTAGTGGCTCATGCAAACTTGAACCAATTTGGAAAAATGAACAATGATGAAATAATGAATTTTTTCCCCCAATTCATTCTAATTCAATTCCATCATCGATTTTTATCTTTTAAAACTATCTTTTTCTTTTTAGAAGTGTTCGGGTCGCCGAGTGCTAAGGCGGGTCCGACGCCAATTATTTTGCCTGAAACTTGCAGAAAAATATAAGAAGTTCTGATAAAGAATTAATTAGTTCTTTCTTGAAATTATTATAGGGAAATATTTATTATCCATCTTAACTGCCAGGTAGAACTATGTATTCAAAAATGTAGAAATTGAAGAAACAAAACAGTGCTTTCATATATTGACGCTACCCTTCATGTTTCGAAATTCCCTTGTTTCAAAGCAACCTTTTTGGCTTTCTGATGGAGAAATTATTTATATCTTTTTAAAAGTTCAAGTTCTTGAAATGTTGCTTTCAAGAAAAAAACACTCCACGGTTTGTTTGTTTATCGTTCTTGAAGTTATTGTTCGTTGTCGAAAAAAAAAAAAGTAAAACGTGAATGCACACACGCAAGCAAGAAAAAATTGAGTTTTCGCATTTTGAATTCAAATGATATATTTTACAATCACGAATTGCGATAGGCATGTCTCTATGTGTGTGCGGTGGGTGAGTAGGTGTGTGATGTGTGTGTGGGTCGGTAGGTGTGAAGAGTGAGTATGTAGGTGTAAGCATACGCACTCATGTGTGTGTGTGTGTGTGTGTGTGGGTTGGTAGGTGTGAAAAGTGTGAGTATGTAGGTGTAAGCATACGCGCTCATGTGTGTGCGTGTGTGTGTGGGTCGGTAGGTGTGAAGTGTGAGTATGTAAGGTGTAAGCATACGCACTCGTGTGTGTGTGTGTGTGTGGGTCGGTAGGTGTGAAAAGTGTGAGTATGTAGGTGTAAGCATACGCGCTCATGTGTGTTTGTATGTGTGTGTGTGGAGCTTGAAAGCCATCAAACCCCAGACCAGAGGAAGACAGTGGTAGTACCAGAGGCAACGTGCCAAAAATCAAAGGAAGCTAACTGCGGTCAAATAAGAGTATTGACGTTTGCTGATTGCTTGAAAAAAAAAGCTTTTAAAATCATTTTCGAAATAAACATCACTTTAAAAATGTAGCAACCATTCTTTGTTGATCAGATTGTGGCTCAAATTTACGTTGGATGCGATCTGGTGCTTCAAAAACTAAAAACGGATATTTTAATTCGGACGAGTGGGAATCGCTTCAGTGGGAGGGGTTACAGTACTTCATAGAAAAATCGTCAGTCAAAAAGAAATGAATATAAAACAATAAGTTGTACAACAGAACCAATGAGCACACGAAAAGTCAAATATTATAGCCATTTAATACTCGTATTTAGCTGTTTCATTATATTAAGACAGAATTTGTTTGTCAACTTTGAACGAGAAATTTTAGAAATTTTATTGCAAAATTGAAACAAACTTGTTTAAAAAAAACTGAGAAAAAGGTTCACCAATTAACTAAATTGAGTGAATCAGAATTTTTAGTTGAAACAACTTTTGAAATAGGAAAATGCAAAAATAATTATTCAGATGGTTGTAGTAAAGCTTCAATTGGACTGTTTTGATGCATTTATGTAAACTTACCACGTGGAAGTTTAGTAGTTTCGCTACTTGAGCTCCAACTACACGAGCATTAGCTACTGCTTGATAATATGGCGATTTGTTGTTTTCCGTCCAATTTACAATTATAACGTTGTATGGTCCTTCTCTGAGCAATTCATCTTTTATCATCTGCAAAAAATGAGTTTTTTTTATCAAACATATCATGCATCGTATCGAACAGAAAACTAAAATGGGAAGAAAGGTGAAATAAAACATGGCTACCTGCGATCCTTAAGCGGCTAGCCAGACGGGCGAAAAAGAGCGTACATGCAGAACTTACAATTTCTGTCACTTCAGTCATTTGGCGCTGATCTCCTAGGGTTCGGTGCGACTTTTTAAAGGGACGGCTATGGTAATAACATGCGTGTAAAGACTTGCTTTCTAGGAGTAAAACTGTTTCAGTCTTGATGAAAAAAAAAAAAGACAAAACATCAAAATACATAGTGTTGTTATGTGCTCACAGTTTAAAACAGTTATAATGCACATGAAACAATTTAAAGATTGTTTAAACGACTACATTTACGTGAACTTCGAAACTACGTTTACGTGAAACATTACGTTTACATCTGATTTGGAAGATAGCTTTATATATTCGAGAGACAATCATTTATTTAAAGGATTACATTTTCCTCACTTTCGTTTTAACCAGACTTGCAAAAAGGAAAGCTGATTCTTCTAAAATTACATTTATAGAAGCGCCGAAGAAAACGTAAAAGTTCAATTAAAATGCAGTTAGATGCAGGCCCGTCCTTCCGAATTGGGGAAGGGGGTGGGTCAATTAAACTACAGTCTTGTATTTTAATTGACACCCCTCCCCCGAATGGGGGTTAAAATACAGTCCCCCCAGAGGGGATTGTATTTTACAGAACGAACCACGAATACAGTCCCCCCCCCATTTCCCCCTCCAGTATTCCCCATTACAATTCGGGGGAGGGGGGTTCAATTAAAATACAAAACTGTATTTTAATTGCTCCCCCTCCCGAACAGGGGAATTCCGAATTGGGGGAGGGGGGGTCAGAGGGGGTTTCAATTAAAATACAGTCCCCCCTGGGGAGATTGCATTTTACAGAACGAACCACGAATACAGTCCCCCCAGGAGGGACAGTATTTTAATTGACCCCCCTCCCCCAATTCGGAATTCCCCCCAATTCGGGGAAGGGGTGTCAATTAAAATACAAAACTGCATTTTAATTGACCCCCTTCCCCCAATTCGGAAGGACGGGCCTGCATCTAACTGCATTTTAATTGAACTTTTACGTTTTCTTCGGCGCTTTTAATTTTAATTCCTTATATGTTTAAGAAAATTTTATTTTATGTTATTTTTATTCATTTTTTTAGGGTGAAATATATTCAAATAATCATGCAATATAAATAACCAATGAAAAACCTTGTGCCACGAAAATAGCCCAAGAACGAAGGAATAATAAAAGAAAGAAGGACAGATATTGAGATCTTAGCATGTGCAGCTCAGCTAAATAATTCATTCCCCCCCCCCCCCCAATGAATTCAAATTGCTTTCCAGTTAAAATTTTGTATTTAACAGAAAAGTAACGAATCTCAAAAAATAAATAAAGAAAAAAAAATTAATAAAATAAAATAATATAATGAATATATGAATGAATTTAAACTTTTCAGAGATTCAGATTATTTGAAAGTGAAGACAATGAGCACACCAACGTTCTTATAGCTCCAGTACCAGTTGTGAATTAAATTGCAAACTAAAATACAAAAAAAAAGTGCCTGCGAAAAGAATGAAAATGATTTTCGTCAATACTTTGCAATAGACACTCTAAAACAACATTCACACACACACAAAAAAAATGAACACATGAAATTAATGTGCAATCAAGTATCGTGTGATGTGTTTCGATGAATAATGCATGAACAGAAAAATCACTTGAAAGAAATAACGCGGTTTTCACTGAAAAGCAAAGCGAAATCCAGATTGTTATAATAGAAATACGCGCAAACCAACCCTAGGAGATCTGCGCTACAAGCGGCGACAACGGTAACTTCGCCCTGTACGAGATTTCCTTTGTTCTCCGGCGCGTCTGGCTAGCCGCTTAAGGATCGCAGGTAGCCATGAATAAAACAAAAGTTAGACCAAATCTAATGATCTAGTTAATTAGATATGCCACAGATAGCGCCACTAACACCCCTTTTTTCTTTAAAAAAACTTACAAATCTTGCGTCATTTTCGTTGAGATCTGTGCTGTATCCATGAATAATAACTTTTGTTGGATAATTGGCGTTTAAAATAGTATTGGAGATAGATTCATTCGTTGCATTCAGAATTTGAGGAATTTTCGGATTTGATGGTGTGTAAATGTTGAATTTTGTCCTCAAATCTGATGTCGGTGCCACACTTATGGGACGATGAATAGGATGATAAAACGGTGGTCCTGTGTAAAAGCATCCCAGGTCTTCAATGCATTTATTTTGAAATAGTCCTGAAAAATAAAAAAGAGTTCAATTACAAAAGGGTGAGCTTCTTTCCAAATCTAAAGGTTTTAAGCAGTGAAATTTATTCACTTTGACATTAGATTTGGAAAAATAATAAAAAATGGCGAAAGTAGGCTATTTAATAATGATGTCTCTAATGTCCGGTGTAGCACACAAGTCTATTATTTTCCGATAATAGTGTAATTCCTATGCAGTGTTTTAAATGCATTTATTTTGAAAAAATCCTACAAAATAAAAAAATCTGGTATGGACCCCACACTACTTCCTTTTACGTGTAAATTTCTTAGTAGTTGCCTTAAGTGTTAAAAAAAGTGATTGGAGTGAGCAAGGTAGCAATTCAAATATTTACACCCCTGATCTGCCGCGAAACAGTGCAGAAAAATGTTTTACAATGGTTAATTTTCTAAATATTGCCGATTTTAACATCATTCAGTGAATTTTTCGCAAAATATCGCCAATAGCGTTAAATTGAACCCAAATTCAAAAAATATTTTTTCGCCAAATTTGTCGCCAACTTGACGATATGTGGCGAAGTTGGCGTCAAACACTTAGCGACCAAAAGCTTGGCGACATATCGCCAAGTGGTCGCGCCAATTCATATCACTTGAGTCTGCATTGAAATTAACACTGATTTACCCCCAAAAAAGGGTAAAACACCCCCTTGGGAACATTCGAATGCACCACAAATGGAGGTGCACAGCTAGATCATCCCCAGAGCATGCATTCCAAACTAGAAGTTTCTACGGCATATAGTTTTTGAGTTATGCGATACACATACGCACATACGTACATACAGACGTCACGAGAAAACTCGTCGTAATTCACTCGGGGGTGGTTGAAAAGGTTTTTTCGGCTGCTTATATATGTTGGTAGGTACATATGCATGTGTTGACAGGTCGAAAAAACTACTGAACATTAATTCTGAGGTGAGCAAAATTAAAATTTAGACCCGAATTTGAGTGAATTTTGTTTCGCGATCACAATATTTCCTTTACTACGTAAACGGAAGTAAGAAGAGCTCAATAGCAAAAGGGTGAGCTTCTTACCAAATCTTAAAGTTTTAAGCGGTAAAGTTTATACACACTATCAATTGATTAGGAAAAATAACATAGAATGGCTTAAGTAGGCTATTTAATAATGATCTCTCTAATGCCCTTCGGTGTATCATAAAAATCTATTATTTTCCGATAATAGTATCATTTCTAGATTGCAGTGTTTTACTTATATTTCTGCTGTAGATTTCATATCTACACTCGATTGTCTGAAATTTAAGTAAAAAGTTCTAAGAAAAACATCTGTTTGCATTTTTATTATTGAAGGTTGGATGGATATTTTTCGCACACCCTGTATAATCAGGGTCAGTAACTTCTGTAAGATGCTGTTAAGACTTAAAAATGATTAAGTTTTATTTTTTTCATAAGGAAAACGCTAAATTTAAAAACAAATCTCCCACACTAAAATAAACATATAATGAATCAAAATTATGCAAATAAATTGAAAAAACTCATCGAACTACCTCGTGAGTTCTCTCTGCAGGAGAGATTTTAAGATCAAATGTCTAAACAAAGTTAAAATTATCCACTAGATAATCTAATTTGAAAAATAACATTAAAAGTAGGGATGCACCGATTAATCGGCCATAATCGGCCACTTTGCCGATTATTAATAATCGGCAAAATCGGGCCGATTAATCGGCGGAAAAAATATTTTTTAAATATGATTTTTAAAGTAAACCTTTACTACGAAATTATGATGAATAATTTTATTAACAGTAATAATAATCCTCACCGTTGATGTAAAGTTTTTAATACATTAATTCTCCTATTTTGAATAAAAATACACATAGTTAATGTAGCAACATTTTTCATGCGTCGATGCTTTTCTCCTTACTTTTAGATAATCTTCAATTTTCACAAAGAATAAAAGCCTTGAATTACATAGCTACTATTAATTGAAAAATTGAAACTGAAAGAACTTTGGATTGCTCACCACAGACTCCCCTCCTTTTTTTTAAATCAATTTTCATGTCTAGTTTACATAATTAGCAATGTATTAATGCAATATTATTGACAATAATATGAAAATTAGTTCAGAGAAATTCGATAAAATTTTGAAATTATTTTGGGAAAATTAGGAAAATGGAAAAAAAAATTAGGAACTATTTCAAAAGTTAGAATTGTAAATAAAACGAAGAAAAAACTGTAGCGGTGAAATTGGTAGTACTGAAAACAACCATTTTAATCATTAATCGGCTTGACCGATTAATCGGTCGATTATCAACTGCCGATTAATCGGTAATCGGCCAATTTGCTTATCGGTGCATCCCTAATTAAAAGTATAACCAAACCTCGTTAACTCGAATACGCTTAAAACGAATTACTACTAAAGCAAACTACATTTCAGATCCACGTCATACTTTTTTTGTTGTTGATTATTCATCGGATAAGACAAATTACGGTTAAGTAAGATGAAGTAATTTTAAAAGTCCCCCTCCCCTCCGCTATGAATTTGTTTTAACGAGGGTTGATTGTATCGAGAACTTGAACTATAAAATTTAAAAAATATTTTCTTATACTTACCATTCATTGGATTGTTCAGAGAAAATTCGTTACTCGACTTAAAACTGAAAGCTAGAATAACTGATGAGGAAGCAAAGGTAATAATGGCAGGAAGTCGCTCCATGTTTCGAATGTGATGTAAGCTTCTCTTCCGCGTTTTAGTATAAATAACCTGCTAGTTACACTTCGTCAATGTCAAAAACTTGACCTACATGAAGATACGGGCAGATTCATTCATTTCTTACGGTAAAGAATTCATTTTCATAGACGATATTTTAAATTCGTTTTACGTTATTTGATTTCGATTACATACTTTCATCAACGATAAAAATATTTTAATAGTTTTAACACCCACTGATAGGTCAGTTTTGATTATGTATTATTTTCTGATGATATTTTTGGAAAATTCGCGATTAACATGAAGACATGGATAATCATTTGCTACTCATTAATAATGTTCAAATACGTTAACTCATTGGCAGTTAGCACCTCGTTTTTACATTTTATCCAATTAGCGAGATTTCGCCTGAGTAATTGAAAGTCTCCCTGTAAAATTTAATTCCTGCATTCACAAAAGTTTTGACAAAATTTGCAATCAAAAGTCACTACAGTGTCTGCATAAAAACTGAGAGAACTCATGCTTGAAAATTAGTATTGTAACAAATCAGTATCTAATTTTGCTATACTGAGAGTTCGGGTTAAAATAATTTTAAGTTTTATGATGTACTGAGACAAATATACTTATGCATTTGCTTAAAATAGCTAATACATAGAAGTCTATAACACTTTTTCAGAATAATTTTAAATGTTCTTTCGAAAACAACAAGATATTACCATAAAAAAAAATCAATACCACACACAGTCGAAAAGAAAAAAAAAAGCTATACTTGTCGCTACAATGTGAGCATGCGTGTTCCTATGTACACTTAAATAAAAATCACTAAATACCTCATATTATTCTTCCATAATATCTCATTTTGATGGCCAAAGAGTAGGAACTCAACGTGGTATAAGACTAAATGAGTTGATGGAATTCTTGTGAAGAGAATATCAGTTACGTTGACTTTACAGAAAAATGAAATTGCGTCTGGTAGAGGTTTTTGTGCGCGAACTGCCTCTTTGACCATATCTCATATGTCGCATATGTAGAAAGAAAGGGACACTTCCACAATTAGATTAGCACAGAAGATGCGACCTTTTCATTTTACTTGTGCGATATGCTTATTGGAGATTGTGTTTTGAGAACTAGGTAGATAAATCATCCGTTGGGATTCTCCAGAATGCCCATACGCGAGCAATTTTAGCATTACCATTCTCGCCAATTCCATCGTTGTTTAAAAACATGAATGCCTCTATATTGTCTCCAATCAGCTGAATTAGAGGCAGTATAGAGCACAGATTATCTGCAATATAGAGAGATATATAGAGTATGGACTATTGAATTTACATTTCCAATAAACTGACTATAGCTTGACCACAGGAAGATGGCGTTTGAACTGGAAGTGGAAACGAACTTCTTCACTTTGTAATAGGTACACAGTTAAAATTTTTCTTAAGATTTTACGGTAAAAAATACTGGCATCCATGTTTCCAGTAACTTTTACCGTGCAATTATTATTTTTTCCCCAAAAATTTAACGGTAGAAAAAACAGAGTTAAAAAGCGCGAGATGCTAGTAGCGGGAATTGAACCCGGGACCGGGTTTACTCACACCGCTTTGCCATCCACCATACCAAATGCGCCACGCAAAGAGAGCGGGAATAGGATGTAATCTGAAGTTTACACAGGTCCGTCATTTAGGGGGGCAGGGGGGTCAATTGCCCCCCCCCCCGACTTTGGGAAATCAATGTATTAGCATATAAGTGGGCGTGGTTTTTGCCACTTTTTGGTAAATTTTACATTGTGTATACACCCTTTGCCCCCCCCCCCGGGAAAAATTCGAAACGACGTCCCTGAGTTTACATTAAGTCACGTGGTGTATCTATTGGCGCTGCACACACACACACACACACACACACACACACACACACACACACACACACATACACACACACACACACACACACACACACACACACACAAACACACACACACACACACACACACACACACAAACACACATACACACACACACACAATAGCTTCTTTTATTCATGGTCAAATTTAATGTAAAATTTTTCTGTTCTGTAAACGCTACGTTTTACCGCGCGCGTAATATTTACCCTAAAAGTTTCCTGAATTTTTAACAGTGTAGGTTTAACGAGATCTGGCGAGTAGTAAAGCGTGTAATAACTGAAGTTTTCCTGCTCGTGCGATATCACTAACACTACAGATTACAAAATTAAGTGATCTTTTCCGCTTCCAGTGCATTCACCATCTTTCCGTGGTCAAACTATAGTTTCACATGTGAGTACAGTCTATGCTAAATAAAAACAACTCACGCTACTGTCCGTCCGTGAAAACCGCTCCTGACACTTGCGAATAGTTCCACTTAAAAAAGAGTAAATGGGTTGTGGGGGATAACTTTCCGAAGTTTTTGATTTAACCAGTTAATACCTGAGATTTTTTTCCCCAAAGATATTTTGAATACTGGTTACAAACAGTGTTTAATGGAAAGGAAAAATAATAAAAAAAATATTATGTTAAAAATAATTGTTTTATTAAGGAAAGAAAAATCGTCCCTTAAAAGTTACGATAGACCCCAGAGGATACATACTTCTTTTACTAAAATGTTTTTCTGCCTGCAATATACTATTTAAAAAGACATTTTATAAAAAGAAATTAAAGCAGCAATTAACATAAACTGGGAAGCTGGAAATAGCTTTGAAAGCTTAGTTTTTTTTCTTGAGATTGTGAACGATGTGATTTTTGATAAAGATCATATTAAAACTGCTACAGAACATACCTTACAATGTTTATGTGCTGCAATCTGTTAATAACGAATTGAAACAATACCGAGGCACTAATTGAACACTATTATTTGGTTGAAATGTTCATTTTTGGAAAATTCAAACACACTTTTTGGACCGCCCCTAAAAAGGGACGCTAGGCATTAATGGGTTAAAACTTGCATTTGCTAAATCCTTTTGACATATTCAACTAAACTACCTATTTGAAATTAGCATGGTTCCACGTTGTTTGATATGGGTCGAAATGCTTTTTATTATTCTTCCCCTTATTGTTATCTTACCTAACACCCCTATTTTGGTAAGATCACACAGGAGACCAGACGCATGCGTAAATACGCGTAAGATTTTACCTAAGAAGATCAGACAGTATTTTATAGACACCGCTCTCACAATTATCTTATTGACAACTTGGTTGCGTGGACTGCTCATATTTTTATTCCCTTGGCTTGTGCTTCACTCGATCTCTACACTGTGAAAAATAAATTACCGTTTATACAGTATAATAATGAAAGCAGAGGTTTCAGTTTAAAATTGTAAAAGCGCAGTAATAAACTGAAAGTAGCTATTTTGCAGTTCATTACTGTAAAATTAGCAATTTTACAGTTTATTACCATAAAACTAGCTGTATTACATTGCAAAAACAACAGTGCAATACTGGCAGCTGCTGTTCCAGTTTAAAACTGTAAAATGCGCAGTAGTAAGCTGTAAAACTAGCAATTTTACAGCTTAATACCATAAAACTAGCTGTGTTACATTGCAAAAACAACAGTGCAATACTGGCAGCTGCTGTTCCAGTTTAAAACTGTAAAATGCACAGTAGTAAGCTGTAAAACTAGCAATTTTACAGCTTAATACCATAAAACTAGCTGTGTTACATTGCAAAAACAACAGTGCAATACTGGCAGCTGCTGTTCCAGTTTAAAACTGTAAAATGCACAGTAGTAAGCTGTAAAACTAGCAATTTTACAGCTTAATACCATAAAACTAGCTGTGTTACATTGCAAAAACAACAGTGCAATACTGGCAGCTGCTGTTCCAGTTTAAAACTGTAAAATGCACAGTAGTAAGCTGTAAAACTAGCAATTTTACAGCTTAATACCATAAAACTAGCTGTGTTACATTGCAAAAACAACAGTGCAATACTGGCAGCTGCTGTTCCAGTTTAAAACTGTAAAATGCGCAGTAGTAAGCTGTAAAACTAGCAATTTTACAGCTTAATACCATAAAACTAGCTGTGTTACATTGCAAAAACAACAGTGCAATACTGGCAGCTGCTGTTCCAGTTTAAAACTGTAAAATGCGCAGTAGTAAGCTGTAAAACTAGCAATTTTACAGCTTAATACCATAAAACTAGCTGTGTTACATTGCAAAAACAACAGTGCAATACTGGCAGCTGCTGTTCCAGTTTAAAACTGTAAAATGCACAGTAGTAAGCTGTAAAACTAGCAATTTTACAGCTTAATACCATAAAACTAGCTGTGTTACATTGCAAAAACAACAGTGCAATACTGGCCGCTGCTGTTTCAGTTTAAAACTGTAAAATGCACCGTAGTAAGCTGTAAAACTAGCAATTTTATAGTTTATTGCTGTAGGCTGTCGATATATTATTGGTAGTCTTAGCCCTCGTTTTAGATCAGTAACTTACTGCTTGATAAAATATGTACAGTGAACTCTCACTTATGCGCCGGCCCAAGGGACCAACAGAAAAAGGCGCATAAGTGAGAGAGACGTATAAGTGAACATGTTTATTAAAAGGACTAAAACGCAAGATAAGTTCTAATAAGAGAATGAATAAGAATGTTTCTATAGAAAAGGGACATATTACTACGGTTTGGCAATTACTGTAACGTAACTACAATGATAAAAAGTAAAAACAAAAAAACAAAAAAAAAAATTGCAGCATACCTAATTACAAACCGTTCCCTTTAAAACGATCCATATTTGATAATTGTCCCTCTCCAAACTCTAGTTCATGCGGAAAAAAAATACCTTCCGTGAGCAATAAAAGCGAAAGATTAAAGGGAAAAGTGATCAAAAATGTTTATTTAAAGAAAAAAGAAATGACATTTTACGGAAAATTCGGCGCATAAGTGAAATTATGACCTTTTGAGCGACGCATAAACGCATGTTACTATCATTATTTTGCTATGAAATGTGCTGGAACCATTTAAAATCATCGTATAAGTGAAAAAGGCGCATAAATGAGGCGGTGTATAAGTGAGAGTTCACTGTATTCTAAAATGAGTGTCGGTTCTCCTCTTGCATTTTACTTCATTAAACCATAAAACATACATAGTAAATAAGTTATAGTCTCAAAAATGTGTCTTAATGTGTACCGAAAAGTGACTAAGCTCGTCGAAAGAGCCGAGTTATTAGGAATGTACTCTCAATAGGGGTTTTTCTTCTTTTTTTTTACCTTGTTAGAGTATGACCGAGTTTTCTGGATTCATCCAGGTTATCTAGCACAGAGTTCTGGGTGCAAAATCGAAATTTACATTTGCACTGGTTGTGCAGTTCGTCTATTTTGACGCAATTATGGTACACATTTTCAAAAAGTGCTTAAGAGTTAAGCATCGTCCGTACAAGACAATGAAGGTATTCAGGCACGTCATTAAGGGGGGCAGGGGAGTAGATATAAAAGGCCGGTTCTAGGACAGGAGGCGGCTATGCGGCTGTAGCCGCCTCCCAGAGCCACCTCCCGCCACCTCCCACAGCCTCCTCCCGCCGCCACCTCCCAGAGCCACCTCCCCGCCGCCTCCCCAGGGCCGCCGCGAGGGTTTTCGCGCGAATTTTGAATATTTTCCCGCGAATTTTAGGACTTTGAATTATTTTCGTGAAAGGTTACAAGGTTTTTCCCGCAAATTTCTGAATATTTCCCGCGAATTTCAGGAACTTAATTTTATTTTAGGTGCTCGTGGCGCCATCTATTGAGTGAACGAATTTAATTCTTTTTTTATTTTCGGACTTTGAATATTTCCCGAAGCGGGGTTCGAACTCGAACCAAAAGTTTTCCTCTTACTTAACAGACAATCGCGCAAACCAACTAGGCTATGGTCTCTCATGCCCTTTAACGCTAATTGTGATCACAATATAATTTAAGATTGTATCGCCGTCTGTTGATTACTCGAAGATGTTAATTTGCACGCTAATTTATTTTATAATTCGAACTTTGTCTAATTTTTGCAACTTAGTTTTTGTAACCTATTTCAATATAATTTTTTATTTTAAAGAACGATGATGCTGCCATCTGTTGATGGAAATTTATTTTTTTCAAACTTAATTATTTCTTCGAACTTAATTTATTTTTCAAGCCGAAATCGGGCTTTGTCAATGAAAATTAATTTTTTTTTTACTGTTTATGATAATCCGACCCAATGTACTGATTAACTATTTTTTATTAACCTGCTAATTTATTTAATTAGTAAT
>JAXGGA010008921.1:0-54135 GCA_038373865.1 Uloborus plumipes
AGCCCTCTAAATTCATTGAAGATCGTCTAATATTGAAATTTGGAACTTCTGTGTTGAAAAATTACCAGTAGGGTCCTTCAAGGAAGCGGTGATCCCCTAACCGGTCCTCCCTTGCACGGTTCATTAAAGCTTTCACAGCGACTGTACAAACTAAGACTAGTATTTTGAGATCACGTTTCTAGAATTGTTTCAAAAATAATAAACAAATAAATTTCACTAATAAAATGCTTTACTTGTTCTTTCATAGAATCTACTTAGTACAATAAGCTCTACGTAAGATTACACTTTTTGTAGTTAAACCTTCGCAAAACAAATTAGAGTAACTGTTTATTAAGATTTTGCAAGAAAACTAAAATACGTGTAATAATTTGACCTAGGACTATATACTTCAATAGAGATTTAATTTGATTTAAAAAGAAAATCCTGCCTTTTTGCAGAAATAACAATTATACCGAAAGCAATAACAGAGCTTTAATCAACAATTTGTTCGAATTATAAAATGGGAAACACATGTTCTTCAACAAAAATCAGATGGTAATTTTATGCAAAATCTTCAACCGGAAAAGGGGTTGAAATGCCTCGTAATACGCGAAATAAAAAAGATCTCACTGAGCGTTTTATGAGATTCACGACAGGACTTGAAGTACCTTGAACCCTTTGTTTAACTTTCAAAAAGTAGCAAAATTTACCACTCTCCAAAACTTACCAGCTAAGGCAATGGCAGGGATAGACTTCCCCCCTTGCCTCTCATTCTATAGTAGCCCATGCTTGCATCTCACATTTCTGTGCCTCAGAACCAGAACGACATAAGTCCAAAAATTGAGATTTTCACTTGTTTGATGTAGAATCTTATTCTGAATTAACCCATGAAAACGTTGTTCTAGAAAAGAAATTCCATTACAATTGAAGGGCTCGGGCGTAAAGAGTGGTATGTGACAAAGTTGTAAAACTCGAATCATTGGTGAAAACAATGGTATGTGGGCATATGAACAGAAATATAACAAGGTTTAAGGATGTGAACACATCCCTTAATAATGTACCTACACACACGCACTTTGTATTTAAAATTAAAATACTTTCGGCTGTAATTTTTCGAAATTTTCACAAGCCATACCTTTGATTTTAACTCATTTATATCCAGTAGCCTAAAAACGGGACGCTTGTTAGTTAACAAAAACCTGTAATGAGTATATCATTTTACTAAAGCTGTTTTTCATAAGGTAAACAGTCCTTCTTCTTGAGAAAACCAGTTAGAGCCACTCTTTGGATATCAGAGTTTATTTATTGACAGCTGCTTTCAGACAAATCAGTCAAGCCGCGATCCAGCATGGGTAGCCACAGAAACTAAGTTTTTTTTGCGAACTTATGTTTCATAAAACTAAAGTATTTTAAAATGATTTGCTTAAAATTGATCAGAGATGCCTTCTGTAATGTTACTTTGCAAAAGTAAAGTCAAGTAAGGTCGTATTTCGCTCATATATCTGCAAAATATCGCATAAACAGGACGTTAAATAACTTCATAAACATGGCAACGGCGAACTTTTTTAAACCTAAAATGTATGCAAACCATTCCAAGTAAGATTTTTGAGCAGATAAAAATTGAAAAACATTGTTTAAAAAAAACTTGGGCATAAATGGGTTAAAAATGCAGTTACCTCTATTTACACCCGAGCCCTTCAATTATTTAGCAGCGTTAAAAGAGCGCGAGTCCCACCTTAGCATGTATCCGACAATCGTTTTCGCCCTCTAGTGAAAAGTAACGAAATTGGACTTACGTTAGTCTGATTCTGAGGTGAGATACAGATTTTAACTGTTGCTGTTAAGGATCTCTCCCGTTTGAGGCCTTTTTAAGGTACATCTCTCTGCATTTCGCTTTCATCCCACTTTAAACAATCCCCTCTCCTCTGCTCTGATTGGAGCTGTCAACCGGGCCGGGTGTATCGGCAAAATTAAAACTGACGCCTCTGGACGTCGGAAGGCGTCGACGTCAATCTCGGCGAGCCTCCAAGGAAATCGGGGGAATGGGTCCTGGGGGTCCGGGGGTCCGGTAATTGCACCAGACACACGTCTTTCAGGATGAAGGGATCCAGTTGAGGTTTTACAAGCTCAATCTCGGAGTGCAGAAAGAAAAAATAGGAGGCGGATGGGAAAGTCTGCTTAGTTTAAGGAACGAAGGGAAAAAAATGATGATTTAGGGAAGAAAATGTAATTGGATCAATAATGTCTCAAAAATAAAGCCTGAAAGCCGAAGTGTTATATTATGATTGCGCTACTGCTTAAGTCAATCCCTGAGAATGTTTCGGTATTAAAGGCATGAGGAAATGTGACGCAATTGATTTGCTACATTTCCTTTTTGCGGAAATTGTCATATAACAGTTCATTTTTTACAAATTTTGACTTTTTGCCTTGGGCTTTAATTTCCACGATGTCTATGTTTATTAAGATTAATAATTTTTAAGAACCACTTCATTTGAATGGAATGAAATACTTGATACAGTGCGGCTTTTATTGAGAGCAGTATATTTTGGTTTTATGAACATATTTATTTCATCAAACTCAGTACGTTATTGATTACAGTGTACAGAGTTTGAAATATTATGTATGTGAAAATATATTTAAGAGTTTTATTGCTAGATTAGTTTCGAAAACATAGGTTCGCAATAGTAAAGGCATGCCTAGATGGTTAAAAACTCCCAAATTTTATCTCATAGTCTCAGATGATTTCCATAATTTATGATTCTGCAAAGAAAATAACAATGCAGATGGAAAGATTTTAAAAATCTTGAATTAGATTCCAACTTATAAGCCAGAAGTATTGCCAGAACGACCAAAGTAAATTTTTCTCACTTTTCATGATATTAACTTTCTAAAAAAATTTGACAGCCAAAAATACCCAACAGTATATTTATGAAGACTTACTTTGTGTGCTCGGAAAGTTTCGTTCCGATTCACCCCGCTGTTCCGATACACCCTGTTTTTTTTACTGTGCTAACGCTGTGAAAAAAAAATCGGATAATGATAAAAATAAAAAAAGAATTATGCTTTTATCTGAAGTTTTTTTTTTTTTTTTCTTTACCAGAGCAAGATTTTATAATTGCCCAGTGCTAAAAAATGAGAATTGGTACAAAGTTAACTCACGTAGCTCAAAATTACAGTAAATGTCTATTTACAAATGAAATAATAAACCAAACAACCTAAACGAAAATTAGAAGAATAATAAAAAATGTTTTTCTTTTCAGGATGTAATAAATGTGCTTTCAATTCGTAGATACGAAATTAACTCTCAACTTGCACCAACCTATGAACTCCCGCATTTTACACATTTCATTCCTCGCACTTAACGACTTGAAGTGAAAAGAAGAAGCGGACAGATCCATAGGCGGGCACTCTAACCAACTGAGATACGCAGATTTATCACTGCGATACTAAACCAATTTACCGCCCCCCTTTCGCCTCCTTAAAAGGATAAATGCAATTCGATCTTTGTTTCATCCCGACATAAAACTCTCCAAATTTTTCCATCAGGGTGGGTGTAGCTAGAAAATGGAGACGAATATATCGACATTCTCTGATAACTGCGGCGTATACTCGAGATTAGCAATAAAGAAAATGTAGGCGACGTGCCTTTTACGATACTGATAGATAGTGTTGTTTTGGAAATTAACGGCTTTATCTTCAATGAATTTGCATACAACTCGGTAGAGTTTACTCTTTGTGTTATTTCTGATTTTTTTATCTTCCTTTTAAAATGGTGGAAGAAAAGATAATTTTTTTTCTTCTTTTATATTCAGTCTTGATTTTGTGACAGCTCGCTCACTGCTTCGGAATTTTTTTAATGCTCTTTTTTGTTTGAAGGATCTGCCGGAATAAATATTGTTATCTCAAAGTTTATGTGCACATATTTTTACCAATATCTTCGATAAGAATTTGGGATGCAGGTTTTTTTTTCCTTCAAAATTTTACTGCATACATATTTAACTAACTTGACGTCTTATCTGTCAGGTTTAGCAGTTTTCTATTTTAAAATCTAGTTCATGCAGAATTGTTTTTCGCTCGTAAATTTCTACTAAATTATGTTTCGGGATATGGACTAGCTACACTGTAAAAAAAAATCCTACTAAATTTACGATTTTAAAATTTACGGGTTCTGCAAAACTGGGTTGGTTGTACAAAACCGTATTAATTGCAGAGTATATCCTTAAATATAACGGTCTTTTATCACATAAGGTCAAATTATTCCCCCAAAAGTTACCGAGTATATCCGTAAACATGAATGCTTTTTCACCATAAAAGAACAATTTTGTACCGTATAAATTCCGGAGTAGATACGTAAACGCGACGATTTTTTATCATGCAAGAACAAGTTTTTCAAAGTTTATTAACGTACAAGACTGCACAAGAAATATTTGATATAAAGAAAGGGCATATCGCACCCAGAGCACCCGTGGGAATCAAAGTCACAAGGCTTAGACGAAGCTTCTACCACAGAACCATAGAGTTCTCCAGCGCTGAGCTGAGCGATGTTGTTGTCGTTGTCTTGCGCCAGCTAAGCTGGGAAACAATTTGGTGTTGTTGTTGTTGTCTTGAGCCAGCTAAGCTGGGAATTAGGTGTGTGCTGCTTCACTTTTCCAGCTGAATCGTAATTTGATGTTGTTGTTGTTGTCTTGTGCCAGCTAAACTGGGAAACAATTTGGTGTTGTTGTTGTTGTCTTGTGCCAGCTAAGCTGGAATTAGGTGTGTGCTGCTTCACTTTTCCAGCTGAACCGTAATTTGGTGTTGTTGTTGTTGTCTTGTGCCAGCTAAGCTGGGAATTAGGTGTGTGCTGCTTCACTTTTCCAGCTGAACCGTAATTTGATGTTGTTGTTGTTATCTTGTGCTAGCTAAGCTGGGAAACAATTTGGTGTTGTTGTTGTTGTCTTGTGCCAGCTAAGCTGGGAATTAGGTGTGTGCTGCTTCACTTTTCCAGCTGAACCGTAATTTGATGTTGTTGTTGTTGTCTTGTGCCAGCTAAGCTGGGAAACAATTTGGTGTTGTTGTTGTTGTCTTGTGCCAGCTAAGCTGGAATTAGGTGTGTGCTGCTTCACTTTTCCAGTTGAACCGTAATTTGATGTTGTTGTTGTTGTCTTGTGCCAGCTAAGCTGGGAAACAATTTGGTGTTGTTGTTGTTGTCTTGTGCCAGCTAAGCTGGGAATTAGGAGTGTGCTGCTTCACTTTTCCAGCTGTACCGTCATTTGGTGTGAAGTCAGTCTTCCTCACTACACACACATGGCATAGGTTCCCCCTTTTTTGGGTGGGCAACCCCATACACAGCATCACAACACATTCATACAAAGGAAGGACAAAGACAGGAGAGAGGAAGCACATCCATGCCCGAACCGGGATTCGAACCCGGGACCGTTCCCGTCTGGGTCAGACTCCTCTGACCACCAAATAAGACTGCCACTTCACTTCACTTCACACACTCCAGGGTCCCCAGTACCTACCACAACTCGTGGTTTAACCGGGATAGGGCCCTGAAGAGCGCTCTGTTCTTTTTGAACCAGAGTCAAGGGTCGAGCAAATCCTTGGCCCAGCACCCCCAGAGGTATCGTGTCACTTGGAGGACTTTGTGACCACGACATTTTTAACGTCCCGCAGCCACCATTAATCAAGACGGTGGATCTTTGATCGGCTGGGATCGAACCCGGGTCCCTCTGGTCACGAGTCCGACGCCTTACCGATCGGGCTACCACGGCGCAGATAAGACTGCCAGCAAGCTTTCTTGCTGGTGATAAAAAAAAAAAAACCTCACAATCGATTCATTGCCACTACCTGAAAAAGACGGACAGCTTAACTGAATCGCATTGTTAGCAAGATGCTCAAAACTATAAAATAATTGCCGAAAAATAAGAGCAAGTGTAGAAAATAATATTCAAAGTATTGAAAAAAGAAAAGGTTTTCGCATATAGAGCAGGACCGGATGAAGAGAAATAGATTTCAAATTGACAGTTTTAAACAGTTTATGACTGGAGCGGAAAACGGCAAAAAACTTTTTGTCAGCAAACGGTATTAAGTCTCATAGAAAATTTTAAATGAATAGAACGCAAAAAGTGGGAGAAAATTAAGTTGAACGATTGCACTACAATCATAAATGCATTCTAACTTTTCTCCACCTTACCCTACTTCTTAACGTAACGCCTTAGGTTCATATACATTCAAACTGGTAAAGCTAATAAAAGAGTGGTAATAATAATAAAAAAAGTTATTTTTGAAATTAGCAAAAAAAAAAATAAATCCTACCGAATATGATCATTTTTGAACCAAATTAATTGTGTTTTCCTGGGTTGATCGTTTTTAATTTTAATCACTTCTATGAATTATTCCAGTCTTGTTACCGTTTTAAAAATGGAAGCCTTTTTTGATGTTATTGTGTCGTATCCTGCATCGGAAGAAAAAATTGCGGATGAACAAATTGAGGAAATGATGATGGATATAAAATTGCCTGAAAAGGAAAGTGTGGGTGTGTGGTCGTTGTTATGGATCTGTTTTCGACATAATTCGTTTTCACTCTCAAAATTAGGAAATAAAAATGTCAGTTCTAATAAAAAAGCATCACTAAGTTGTCGCATCACAAAAATTTCGAAAATTATTTTCTTCCAGATAATAGGCAAAACGCTTGTTACAATCTAATACTTCAAGTATTTTAAAACTGAAATTTAGGAAAAAAAAACAGAAATGCATAAAAAGAAAGAGAGAAAGGTAAGAGGAAAGAGTTTGCATGCAGCTTTAATTAAAATCATTTTATTTAGTACAGTGTGCAAGCGCTACAACGTGATTCGACCGAAGAGAAATGTGTATAACTAGTTTTTCACGAGTAACGTATCACAGAGCTAACTCGAACTTCTCCAAATTTGATGGTTTTTACTAGTGTTTAAAATACCAGAGTATGTTTATTAAAAACGTGTATGGGCGATTCTCTGTAAACTTGTAATTGGCTGTCCGGACTGAGTATTTTAAAAATAATAAAGTGTAATAAAGTAATTATCGCTCTTAATACAAGTAGAGCGTTAATACTTTGTGTCCCAATTGTATTTGGAGTGATAAAAATTTAATTTTTTTTTCTAGAAATTATCTAAGCGCCAAAAACACAGTCCCCTGGCTGTCCCAATCCCATAGTCTAACTGTTCAAGATAGTATTTCAAAAAACCTATTAACACTACAGAAATTTTGCAATTAATATCTAAAAATAGAATAATGAAGCTATATTTTTCTTATGAAATAAGGTATAATTACGTATTTCTAAAACGTAAAATTGTCATGTAAATTCTGTCCGGAGTTTTTTCAAACAGTCCCCTGCAACAAATTCAAAGCTGTAATACGAAAAAGCTATAACTTTTGCAAATTATTTTTGGCATGAACTTTAAAGTAATCAGTGTGAATTTGCCGAAATTGCCGAGAACGGTGTTGAAACGCTACTTTGCTTAGTTTGAGAGCCATATTTGTGATGAAAGTATGCATCAGGGTCGTTGCGAAAACAGTCCCCTGGGAAGTGATTTTATTAATGTCAATTAATTTAATTATAAAACATATATTAGTTATTATGTCCATGATTTGTGCCTAAATTTATAGGTAGTCTCGTAACTATTTATGTTCCAATAGTTTTGCAGATATTACGCCACAAAGAGCAAAAACACAGTCACCTGGCACAGTCCCCTGCCTAGTTATAGTAGGCGGGGGACTTACCCCCTATCATGATTTATCAGAGAAACATAAACTTCAATTGGCCCTCTTTCAAACCAAAGTAATAGATTCATTTTCTGAGCAATAGTATTATAATTATACGAACGTTTCAAAAAACCGTGCCCGGACAAATTTCGTGTGAAAAATGACGAGTTTACAGAGAATCGCCCGTATACGTATCCCTTTTTTGCAACGCGAAATTTTGACTTACATGAGGGTTCTTGCAAAGAATCCCTCGCATGAGTCAAGACTCCAATGTATTAAATTAAATTTCGATACAGTTCATAATGTATGTTGAGACTACTTTAGAACTTGCTTTCTTCTATATTTGTCGGTACAGTGCACGTATAGGCCAGACGTTCGTTCGTTGTAAGTGGCTAATTTTAATTTTTTCTAAGATAATACATAACATTAAAACAACGATTATTTAGATGAATAAAAAAGTGGCCGATTTATGTTAATACGAAACACCTGGGCACACGCGTTGTATCGAGAATGACTTGCTCTCAATGAAAATAAGTAAACTCTGTAAAAGTTGCTTTTCTGCCAGTGCAGTCGCGTTGCAGAGAAAACAATTTGTCCTGGCTTGAGCCAATTTTATGGTAAAGCTAAACATCAGACAAAACGCAACAGCCTGAAGTATCAGCAGAATACTCAAGAAGTCGCCTTGGCGAAAACCCTAGAACTTCCCAAATATCAAACTGACCATCAATTGCTTAATTTATGTAAGTGAACCTTGCCTACATTTCCCGTAAATGTTTGAATAATTATAAACATAATTAATCATTTCAAAAACTAAAAAAGCATGAGATAAAATAATGTAAAAACATATTTAAAAGCAAAAATGAACGGGAAAACAAATTAAATTTTCTCAAAAAGCGTTTCAAGAAGAAAAAAAAAGCAAGTAAGGTTGCTTGGAAGAAATTGTCTGTTTGTGCGTCGGATGCTCTCTATTTGCCCCGGTCGAGTTATAAATTTAGAAGGATTAACTAGATTTAAAAATAAAAAAAAAGCTTTTTTTCGATGAAAAGTTTTAAGTCAGGGCATTTTATTCTCTTGTTTGATTTCTTTTTTGATATAAGCAAATTTTACTACAATTTTGAACAGTTTGAAACTAATTTTAGCGTTTATGGGGGAGTTTAAAAAGATTCATAAATCCTTATATAAAAGTTATATTTATTTGTCATATACATTTGAGAAAGTAATGCCTAAGATGCTGAGCATGAACAAAAAATAATTCTTCGATTTTCTAATTTAGAAAAGTTAAAAAATTAAAAGTTTAACTTTTTTAAGTTAAGAGGCAGTGGGAAAATTTTAGAAACCTGTTTTTTCTTTAAATTTATTAATTTTTTGTTCATGTCTGGTATTGGCAAAAATTAGAATTTGCACAAATCACTTGAACTTAACATGAAAGCTTTTTATTAAATATATAAAATTTTCATTTCTAACTCTGCAAATTGATTAAATGAAAGCTAAAATCCTGAAAACAACTTCAAAAGCGAGTTAAAGTGCAGGCGATAATTTAATTATTCAATGTAACAAAATCAATGCATCTGAATTCTGCTGCAAGTCTTTTCAATGGATTATTTTTATCCAGAGAGAATTTTCCGCTATTGTTGGGCACTGCGACTCGAGCTATTTTCACCGCAGGTAATGTCTTTTTACGCGAAGATAACTCTCATATATTTAATTAGTCGAGGTAAAATCACACATTTTTGCATTTTGTTTTCAATCTGGTTATTCTTTTCACAATACTAGGTGAAACTATAGTATAATTTGCAATAAATTAGTGAATAGAGGTAATGTTTCGAATGCAGCAAAGCTTCAATTTCTAAAAGAATGAGTAATATGTATGCGTTAATTACGTTATTAGACCAATTGAGTTAGTAGGTTTTAGTGCGATAAATTTGGCAGAGCTATATTTCTATTTAGTGTGTTTGACGGCTAAAAATAAATTTAGGATATAATTGTGAGTTTTCATTGATTTATTTCTGCTCAAATAGACTATGTTCACTAATTTGTAAGGTCTTATAATTTGGAAGATACGTCACTCTTTCGTTTATTAAATTTGTTATTGAAAGCCCAAAAATTATAAACCAAGATGAACTAATCCACTATTTAAAATTACTTTTAAGATAAGGAATTCGCGTAAATGAAGTTTTATCCAGCATTTTTAATGATACAACAGGCGGATCAAACATCTTTATTAGGCATTTAAGATTCTACTGAACTATGATGTTAAAGTTTATAACTAACATTCATCTTTTTTTATATTTATGCTTTCAAAAGAAAAAAAAACAGTACAATGTATAAACACTGGACACAAGTCAAATAGCATGTTTTCTGTTGAATATTTTGGGCTGAGATTGAATTTTATTCCAGATAAGTACTATTCATATTGTCAAACCCATTTTGAACGACAATAGTTTTAGTACTAAGAGGATAAATTTCAGTGCCTGTACCATACACCTACATGGTTGAATATTAATCCCATTGAGAATATCTATGATGTTATCAAGAGCCATTTGCAACTCGAATTATCCCTGTTTCGAAACTACGTAACTACTGCGCGTTAATTAACCCACCATTATCTTCCTTGATTGCTTACCTTTAAACATTATTAGATTTCTGCACCATAAATTCAGTACAGATAATTTCAAATGCTAAATTGCTAAATAGCACCAACGTTTAAAACTTTGCCCTTAGGATACAAGTTTTTGCGTAACTAATCGCGAAATACTCGAATTTTACGGGACTATGGGTTGCATCATGTATCCTAACAAATGTAAATAAGGGTCATTAAAGCGAAAATGGTGCAAATCACGTCCTAGACTTTAGAATTTTTAAAATCAATTTTGATAACTACCATCCATTAAGTATATTTTTTATTGGTTCTTCATTTAATTTTGTGCCATCAAGTATCAATTGATTAGGTATAATAAATTTCGAAAGGACACAAAAAAATTATCTTTGTCAGAAGAAGGAGAAAATGATGTGTCCCAGCTTCAAATTGCTACAATTTTAAATGTGATTTAAAATTAAACTGAAATGTAACAACAAAATAAATTACACTGCACTGCACAAAAGATGCTTCTGACACCATTTCTGCAGATTATTACGCAAATGAAAAAAAATTTTCCCAAAAAACACTATTATTTATCCATGTCGCTAGATTTTCTATGTTTCGAATTGTTCACTCTGCTACATTGTATTATGTAGTCAACAACCAGGGTGAGTCTAATTCTTTTATTATGATAGTTAATTTGAACTGTTGTATGTCCACTCTGTTATCGTCGATTTCATTATGAAAAAAAAAAAATAGATTTTTTCTTGAAATTGCAGACAGACTTACGGTTTTAAGCTGTTTATTTCACTTTATGCTTGTTCTGTGATTCTAACTTTTCTTTGTGATTATACAGATATTTTTAAAGGCTTATTTGTCCACTCTGTTACATGTCCACTCTGTTAACCAAAGTGATCAAAATATTTAAAATCCTTTCATAAATGAGTCAGATACTAGTTACATGCACAAATAAATGGAAACTCAATGAAAAAAATGATTAGTTGGTGGGAAAATTATTTAAATTGATAATCTTAAGTAAAGAGTTTCAGATATGATTTGTACCATTTTCGCTGGAATGACCCCTAAAAACATTCGAAAAATTAGGTATAAATGTAGAATTGTGAAGCTCTTGTCAGATGAGGTTTGATGGTGAGAAAGTTATTTTTTTCTTGAGGAGTTGTGTGAAAGGTAGAGTGCTGTTAATGTGTAGTTGAGTTGGATTATTGAAGCAATTGAATCGGGTGCAAAAACAACATCAGTCACAAAAATTCGAAAATTCGTTTTTTTTGTGGAAACAAGCGGTGGGAGGCAAGATGCGTGTTGAGGTCAAAAATGACGTCAGTCAGGTTACCAGTTCGAAAGATACGGGGCCTGTTATTTGAATGTTGACTGTAGAAACAATGCTAGAATTAAGACGTTTTTTCTCTCTCCTGAACAATTTGAAGTTCTGGACTGACGTTGTTTATGCTCTCACTGATTCAATTGTGCTACGTAGAAACTAAACTCAAATCCAGGCCTATTTTTTTTTCTCTCTCTCAGCTAACTTAAAAAAAAAAAAAAAAAAAAAAAAAACTTTTTTGTGGGTCAAACTTCATTTTACTTGTTTCGATATACAAATTGTTTTTTTTTTTTTTTGTCTCATGACTCAAGAGCCTCAACTAGCTGCAGGGGTGCCCATCCCCCCCAAGCTCAATGGCGCAATTTCCCCCCCAAAAATTTTCACAACACCCTTGTGCTTTTTTTTTTAAAAATATTTTTACCTCTTTTTTTATTATTTTTATTTTTTTAATTTTTTTAAAATGTTTTAAAATTATTTATTTATTTTTTTAATATTATTTATTTATTTTTTAATATTATTTATTTATTTTTTAATGTTATTTATTTATTTATTAAAATTATAACTATTATATTTTTTATATATTATTACTTTTTTAAAAGCTCGAATTATGCGCAGAATAGAATCGCTTTTTTCCCCTTTTTTTCCAGACATTCCAATCACATACACACACACACAACAAATAAATAAATAAATAAATAAAAAAATAAACAAATTAAAGAAATTTAAATTGAAAAAATAAATTAATGAATAATTTTTATTTGAAAAAAATCAGTAAGTAATTTAAATTAAATAATAAATTAATAAATAATTCAAACAAACAAATAAATTAGTCTTAAAAAATCCCCCCCAAAAATTTTGATGACGCAACTTGCGCCATAATCCCCCCCTGTGGGCACCCCTGACTAGCTGTACTGCGTGAAACAAAGTTGGTTTTCATTGGGTTTTTTTTTTTTTCAGTGCAGGGTATGTTGAAGTCAAGATTCCTTTTTGAGGGATTTTATGGGCGATTGCGCTACATTTACATATTAAATAACCAGCACAATTTTTACCAGGCATCTCGCTGAGGGCTAAACGAGAGGATACTGTGAGAAGTTTTAACCCACTTCTACCACGTGTAAAGTTGTTCATCTCAACAACCCTTTTGTCAATAGCAGATTTCGATGAAAACGTGCTTTAATCGAATTCCCAGCTAAAAGATCCTTCAACCCGACTTGTTGCATTTTTTTTTTTTTTTTTTTTTTGCAAAGGAGCTCATAATTTCATACAGCTGACTTCAGTTATAACGAATTGAAACATTTCAGAGTTTATCTGGATGAGACCAAGGTGACGTTATGCATGAGGTTACTTCAGAGCAGAGGTTTCCAAACTTTTTTGGTCTTCGGACTAATAGGCGGCATACCTCGCTGAATCATGAAACTTCATTACACAAATTTGTTTAGATGAACAAAAAAGTAAAAGGTGATTAAGAGCTGAAGCTAAATAAAAAGTACTGGTGATGGCATAAAGACAACTGTTAGTCCTTAGGACATTTTTGTAACTTAAGTTTTTATGATTGTGTCTGAAAATAGTAAAAACAAAAATTGAATTTATTGTTGTTGCAACCAATGTGACTCTAACAGCGGTACTATTATAAACAAATTCTGACGTAATTATTTTTTTAAATTAATTTCTTACAATTATTTTATTTAGAAATTAAATTTTGCAATGTGATAGATAATTGAAAAACGTACAACTCAAGCGTACGTTCTCTTTAAAATCGTCTGCCTCAAAAAGTTCACTTATATCGTAATCGAAGTCTATTTTTGGTCCCAAAATCCTGCTTCATGTAAGAGGGAAAAAAACATTTTCTTTGAAAAGCATCAAAGAATTTAATTCCTTTTCGAGTTAACTCAGCAGAATATTTTGTTATCGAATTGCCGACTTTTCTTGGAAATCGGAATCTATTTTAGAACAGTTAACTAGAACTAACGATGTCGCTTTAGAAATATATTTGGAGCCTTTCAACAAGTACTTTGCTTGACAGTTCGCTATAATCAAGTCCCAAAGCTGATGAGGTGACCAAGTTTTCTGTAATCGAATTTCGAGTCGGTCGCCTCTTTGTCTGAACTCGATTTAATGTCGTAACACCTCCCCTCTTCATACGTTTGTAGACTTGAATCTTATCTTCTTTTTTATCATCGAAGTTCTTTTTCTGGCCGAGAAATTATATTATGATTATTTTTCACTGTTTAAAGTTTCGGAATATTAACGAGAAAATTAAAACAAGAAATAAGATTTTCTGAAGCAAAGGAAAGTTGTTAGCATTTTGGAAGGTAAATAAATTTCTCTTTTTGTACCTTTTCCAGGTGTTTCTTATAACTTTGTTGTGTTTTTAGTTTTCTGAACTAAAATCTTTTTTGCTGTTGCATTCCTTAATATTAAGATGAGAGAGAGAGAAAACGCAAAACTGAAGACTTGTCAACCACACTCGACGGAAGTTTTAAAAAAATCTTAGATAATTATACTATAAAATTTTTAGCAGCTCAGTTTGACGCAGATTTTTTCTGCAATTTCTGCCCAAAAATCTACTTTGTCACGAATCCGAATCAATTTTCAACGTTTTTCGCATCAATCCTGTTGTGCTGTGTGTACTTGAAAATGGCTCAAATTTCAAACAACTGCGTTAGAAGTTATTCAGTCAAGTTCAGCTGTTTCCGAACGAAGCATTGAATAGAATTTTCTGTCTGAAATAACTTGTTTTCCTTAAGGTTATTCTTTATTTTAGTATGTTATCGTCTCAGAGCAACTGACATGTAGGCCTAGAAATAACAGATATCCTACCTTGCTAGTAAATTAACTCAAATAACGTTTACACAGGTACGCTGGATAATTTCACATGTTTCTTCATTGAATTAAATGATTTAAATAAAACTGAACAAAAATTGAGCAACTAAAAATTGAAATAAAACAGTCAATGAGAACGACGCTATATTTACCCCCTCCCCTTCCTCTTTCCCTATGTTCGAAATCCCACTACGCCGGATTTGCAACCGGTTGCCAACAATTTAATATTTCTCTCAGTACAATATTGAAATCATTTTAAGCACGCTCTATTTCAACTGCTTTTACACCATTCTGTGGTTTGTGTTACTCACATTAAATTTTGCCACAAGTACCTGAATGTTACAAAAACCTTTTACACTTTAATCATATTCAATTCCTCGAATCCAAAACTAAACGAAAGCGAAATCCAATACGCAAAAAAAAGAAAAAAAGAAAAAAAGCGAAAATCAACAGTCATACAGCAACAAATTATTTAATGTTCTCGATACCAGAATCCGCCGTTTTACCTTAATTGACTGCAACGGAGAACGCATTCATAAAACCGGGAATTTATCTTTTAAAGAGAGAGAAAGAGAAGAGATTCCATTTAAAGCTCTGCTCTCCGAATCCTGATCAATGAATTTCTTATTGTGTTGTGAAAGAAAATGAAGAAGTGAAGAAAGAATGGGGCTCGGTGTCTATTCAAGGCACAAAGGGGACTAATGAGCGAGTGCAGCCGATAAAAGACCCTATTTGGATTGAGGAGATACCAGGGAGCCGGCGACGACCCTAGTGGAGTGAGTCCTGGAGTAGCGTTTTGCATAGGGAAGGCGGCGTGTCGGTAGTCATTTGATGGATTTGTTAATAATATCCTTTTAAGATTATGGAAATAATTCCGATAAAATTCAATATATTGAGCAAAAGCACTTGAAGTTGGAGGAAGTGAAATGTAGAAAATAAATAATTTAATAAGCAGAACTGAACAAATAAATTACATTAATAGTAATTATTATATGTCTTATGGCCGGCCATCTTGTCTAGTGGTTAGAGAAGTCTGACCCAGATGACGTGGTCCCGGGTTCGAATCCCGGCTAGGGCATGGATGTACTTTCGCTCTCCGGTCCCTTCCTTGGGTGAATGTGTTGTTGTGCTGTTAATGGATGCCCTCCTTATAAAGGGGACTAGCGTCTAAAACACACGAATACGTTGAATCTCACAACGCAAAATGTAACAAACCGAAGTATCTGCGCATGCTCGAACTCTCGCCTTTGCTAGAGAAAAGTAAGGTTGTACTTTTTTTTTTTGGTAGCAGCAAAATCTCTCGTTGAAAATAGCGATTCCCCAATTCCCTTCAGCTCCTTTTTTAGGAAGTTTTTCTCTTTTCTTTCATTGATGGTGTATTTATTTTACACAGACGACACTCAATTACGCTTCAAAATATTTATTTAGAAAGAAGCCGAAAGCTTTCAACACAAAAAGACCCTTTTCACTTTTCATTTACATGCAAAAAAAAAAAAAATTCAATTAATTGCAAAAAATACAACTAAAAATAATTCTAAATTTAAAAAGATTTTTGTTTTCATTAATAAAATTTTTGTGGCATTGCATTTCAAGTTTTCTTTTAAACACATTTTTGATTTGAAAATTTCTTTTTTTTTAAATTGCTTTGTTGCACTTTATTTGTTTTATAATTAAAAAAGTAATCCAGCTTTTGATCTACTTATTCTTAATGAAATTTAAATTTTAATTACATTTTAAAAAATTAAAAAAAATATTCAAAATGTAAATTTTTTGTTAAATTAATAGTTTTTAAATAACCTCTTGTTTTATTACGAAACAAAACATATTCCAACCCTGAAATTCAAACACAAGTATTTCTCTTCCGAATGTGATGCTTTAAAACTATTTGTACAGTGTTAAATCTGAAGTTCACATTTTTACATGCGTTCAAACATTGTCCTATAATTCAATATTTCAGAAGATCTGTTAAATCGGGTCAAAACTAAATGTTTGTCTATGGACAGTATAGCTTTAAAAATCACTGATTTTTTAATAATTTCAGCTGGATATTTTTTACATAAATATGTTATTTCACTTGAAATTTATCATAAAAATGTTTATAATAGTGCATTATTAAAATTTGAAATTCAAGCTTAGTTATTTAAAATTATTGACAACGCGATAGCCTGGTACTCTTGTTCAGAATGTTTTGAAAGCTTCTTTTTTGACACATTTTTAGGTACTGGTCTTTGAGGCCAAATCCGCTTATTAGCAGGGGATATACTTAGGTCAATATCATGATTTTCTTGCAAATGTTTGTTTATGTTAATTTTAGAAATTTTTTTTCACAGAGAGGGCATTTTTGTAAAGAACTCGAATAATTTGTCTTCGCATGTATTTTTTTCATATGCTCCCTTAAATACCTTTGCATTTTAAAACTTTTCTCACACAACCCACATTTAAAAGAATTATCATCGGTAGCACATTTTTTTTGGTAAGTCCTTGTCCAACACAGAATGAATTTTCTCCAAATGATATCGAAAATGATAAAAATTGTTAAATTTCTTATTACAATGACAGTTATAAAGAAATTTCTTACATATCTGTTCCATTTTCGCTGGAATCTCTTCACTATTAAAAGTTTCACACGGCGCGGCGCACCCCCGTCAGAAATTTCTAAATCAGAAGCACCTGAAGTGTTTTCAAATACTTCATCACAGCGATGATTTTGCTTTGATAAAAGCGGCTGGAGGTGGCCCTGAAAAGGGCCGTTTTTTTATTTAAATTTGTGCAAGAAATCATAACGCGCAAAACAATATGACAACTAGCTCATCGAAATTAGTCTTGGAACCAAACAGATCTAACTTTGCTCTCTGAAAGGAAAGAATTGCGCATGCGCTAGCAAAAAAAAGTCTCGTTTTCAGTGCGAGGAATGACGAAAACTGTTTATCTTTCGCTTTATGATGCCCAACGTATTCGTGCACTCTAGACGCTAGTATAAAGGGGTCCCAGGTGCCTGTGGCATATATAAGTACTGTGAAAGTCGGACTTCACGCCAAATTACGATACAGTAGGAAAAGTGAAGCAGTGCACCCCAAATTGCCAGCTTAGCTGGCACAAGACAACAACAACACATGTTATAAGTGGATGGTATTTTTATTTTCTTCAACATCTAATACAGAGAAAAAAGTATCAGATTTGTGAAATTTTTCGAATTTCAATGGATTTACACGTTTTGAAGCGTGCTGAATTGATGTCGACTATTTTTGGAAAATGTCTGTCCGTGTGTCTGCCTGTCTATATGTGTGCGACCAGTCTTTTGTGGCAACTCAAAATCAAACGAAATTTGGTACACATATGCGCCAAATTTTGTCATGTACCAGTGTATGTGAATTGGTGCACCTCAGATTTTGATGCAAATTCCTTCAAGGGAGGTGAAACACTCGAATGTTTTTCCCGGTTTGGGTAACTGCTCAGGAAGTAACAGGCAAAATTGAACAAAATTTGGCTCATAGGTAGACTTTCTAAGGCACAGGTGAGCTGATTTTTTTTTCAATATCTCAAAGGGGGATAAAGCAATCGAAAGTTTTTTCTCACTACTTTTGACTGCTATATCTCAAGAAGTAATGAACGGAATAAAAAAAAAATTGATCAACAAGTAGACCTTAGAGGGCACAAGAACTGATTCAATTTTTTTTTGCAAATAATTCTAGGAAGGGGGGGGGGAATTGAACATGATTTCTTTTTCATTGTGACTGCTATATCTCAAGAAATATTGAAGGTATCTAAAATTATGTATTTAAGATATATAAAATTTAGATGAAATTTGGAATAAAGTGAACCTAGCTGGAAACAAGCGCTGATTCAATTTTAGCGCTAATCGCATCTATTGCTGATCTTTGAAATATTTTCCGCTTAATTAAATCAATAATGTAAAAGATAAATCTCATTGAAATGTTGTTTTCGCGCTATTTAATTGTTAGCAAAGAACATAGAGTAAGGAAAATTAAATTTATTTAATCAATGACAAAGCATGAGGAAGCTAACAATGATTAAATTTTTTATGTACCAAAAATTAATTTATAATATGATTTTTTGTTTACTTTTAGTCTTCTAATTTAACTGCGGAGGGAATTTTTACTAATTTAAGTAATACGTGTGTACTCAAGAAAAGTGGACTGAGTATTTTCTAGGGTTGAAAACTTTTTAAAGTGTTTATTGTAAATTAATGACTAATAGTTGTAGTCGAGCATTTGCTTTTACGGTGTTTCATAGTTTTTCCGCAGAAAATTAATTAGCAAGAAAAATATGGCTTTTGAGCTGATCTCAATGGCAATGTTTTTTTTTATGCCGCTGTCTGCGTGTTGCCAAATATGGCAAATTCTTTTAGATATAGAAAAGGCTTTCATCTCAAAATCAATGCTGAAATGTGAAAGTGTGCAGACGTTTTTTAACTTAAACCACAGTTAGATTTGTTTTCACTAAATGTAAAAAAAAAAAATATTTTATTGCTCCAGAACAATTTTTCGGGGAATCATTCAAAAAAAGTTCTTGTTTTAAAACGATTTTATCTCTACCCATTTCTAACAAAAAGACTCAAACCATGCTTTGGGTTCGAAGTAGCTTCTTATTAGGAACTATACGGCAAGTATATTTAGCGATAATATTAATTTTATGAGAAACAGTTTTTTTTAATGAGAAAGGGGGTGAAAGGTGTATGTTTTCAAATTCCATTTTCCCTATATCAAACCAGGTGTAGGAAATTTGTCTCAAAATTCAAGTTTCCTTTTATCCCACGAGTAGGAAAATAAAATGAGAAGAAATGAACTTGTCCGTTTTCGAATTTTTTTACTCATTTCGGGGAGTTTCCTGGCCCTATGCTACGCCACTGCCATGATACCAGGTGTAGGACATTTATTGAAATTCGAGTTTCCTTTTATCACACGAGTAGGAAAATAAAATGAGAAGAAATGAACTTGTCCGTTTTTGAATTTTTTTACTCATTTCGGGGAGTTTCCTGACCCTATTCTACGCCACTCCATGATACCAGGTGTAGGACATTTATTGAAATTCGAGTTTCCTTTTATCACACGAGTAGGAAAATAAAATGAGAAGAAATGAACTTGTCCGTTTTTGAATTTTTTTACTCATTTCGGGGAGTTTCCTGACCCTATTCTACGCCACTCCATGATACCAGGTGTAGGACATTTATTGAAATTCGAGTTTCCTTTTATCACACGAGTAAGCAAATTATATGGGAAAAAATGAACAGTTCCATTTTGGAATTTTTTTACTCATTTCGAGGAGTTTCCAGACCCTACAGACCCTTCCTTTGATACGCCACTGCCATGAATCTTTAAATTAGTTTAAAAAAAACTAAAAATGCGCCTTTAGATGCACTTATAAACATCAACATGTAATATAGTTTGTAATAGTATAGCCTTTAGTATTAATAATAGTACTAAATATATCACTTTTATATTTGCAAAGAAAGTGAGTTTTATCTTATAGACAGTGTATTCAAGTGAAAAACCATTGCAATCGCTTCGAATTGCAATCGCTACTGGAAGTGAATTACATTATCATCAATTTAACTTGGCACTGACGTCACTACGGGTGGAGCCAATAAGAGCTCACAAGCAATCAGCGATCTTCTCTTAGTCGCCAAGTAGGCTGTGACGTTTTATCTAGCTCGTTTTTCATAGGCAAACGTCACGCTGACGTCACGATGTTTTTATCAAGAAACGTTCTAATGTAATTAATTTCCAGTAGCGATTGTAATTTGCGATCGCCTGTTTCACTTGAATTGCTGCCTTATTCAGAGTTACATACAAACAACTGAAGCACTTGAGCACATCAACGTGTGATAATATAGTTTAACCTTTAGTATTAATAATAGTATTAAATATGTTACTTTTATATTTGTAAGAACGTGAATTTTATCTTTTATTCAAAGTTACATACGTACCGACAAACTCACACGTGACTCTAATAAAAGCGTATTAAAAAAGAAGTGGAAAAAGTAAAACATTTGTAAAGGACACTGCGAATCTGAAGACACCGAGTGACTCGTACCACTGTGGGTCTGCGAGCGCTCTCCAAGTTGTGGGTCGTTAGAGGCAGAAATAGCGCTCACATTAAAAGACCGTCGAACGACATGTGCTTAATGGTATCGGCGACCCTTCTTCCTCCGCCTCATCCTTTATTTCATTAACTGATCTTCCTTTTTCGAACAGTCGGTCTGCTGGTTGTGGAGATCCTCCTTGAGGAATTCGTTCTTGCTTCCAGCTATTATGACTATTCATGACTATTAAATTAGACTCACGTGCGGGTAAGAAGGGGGAAAGGATTCGGTTCTGTTTTGTTCTGAATAAGGACAAAATGGCAAAGCTCTGGTGTGAGAATAGCGAGAATTCAAGAAATTCAACAGAGTAAATCTTGTTGTTATTCTTTCTAGTCTATTCCTATAAGGGGTGATTGTGTTCCGGTATTTTACCGGATTTCCGGTATTTTCATGATCGATTCAGGTATTTTCATGTTCGAAAGTACCGGAAATAAAATATTTTTAATTATGCTTTTATTTTCCCACCTCTGGATTTTTTCTTCTTTTTCGAATTTTCGATGATTATACCTATAATTATTAATAATATTCATCAAATAGAAATGTTAAGATGAAAATTCTAATTGTTTTTTTACCTTAGTAAATTATTTTATTTGCATCCGATATGAGAATCAAATTTTTCTCACTTTTGAACTTTTGATGCTTATTACCCTTAGTTGGGAGACAAATAAGTGAAATGCAACAAAATGTAACAGATGCAACTTTCACTACATGCTTTCTCACAACAAACAGTAATTCTGTTAGACTTTTGCTTTCTCCTTAAAATATTTTTTTGGAGATAATTACTCATCACTAGCTCAAAAGTAACTTTATCACTCATTTACAATTTAATTAAATGCATGTACCATATTTTGACTAAAAACTATTTGAATATATGAAATGTGTTAGTTTATAAAAGGAAATTATTATGTATGTATAATTATGAAATTAGGTGTGCTTAAGTAATAGGGGCCTTAGTTTAACCCCCCCCCCCCCACTTTTTCTTTAAAACTTTCAGGTATTTTTTTATGAACTCACAATCATCCCTGTTCCTATACTGCCGTGCTAAGCGCAAAAGTGGTATCTGCACTAACTGAGAAAAAACTCTTTTAAGTTTTGCTTCTCCATGTATTTGATTTGAGTGATACTTTTATCAGATTTTTTTAAAAAATGTGTTATGTTCTCAAATGACCATAAAATATTGCATATGGGTAAAATACGTCACAAAGAACCACCTGCTGGCGATAACTCAATTTTGTTGAAAAGTGCAGATACGACTTTTGTGCACGGCAGAATAGTCTTCGTGTCCCATTCCTATTTTTTATTGATATAATCTGATTTATATGTATTAATAAGAAACAGAAAAATAAGAAAATTATATACATTATATTAATATCTTATTATAATTTTAATAATACAGTGGTCGCCGCTTATATGAACCACGTTTGTTCTAAACAATTTTGATTCAACAAAGCTAGATTTTGTTCTGTTTTTGACGATGTGGTTTATTAGAATGGGTGATTCAATTTACTCGGTACTCACTGTGTTAAGGATAAAGTAGCAAAAACTCTTGCACGAGAATAGAGAAATAAATGCAAGAAATGCAACAGAATAAATCTTGCTGCAATTCTATTTTTTCCTTAGTGCAGATTCTTTGCGTGCCAGGAATTTTTTTTTCTGACGATGCAAGCAGGGCACTCGTGCCTTATAATTTCATTTCTTTTCCTAATAAACTGTCAACAGCATTTTTTTTTAGGCTTTGTCCTCTATATTTAGCACGCAAATTTATGATTTACCTATTTAGAGCTCAAACTAAGTGAAAATAAGCCGCCAACTGGCAGTCAGAAACGCCTTTTTGTTCGAAGACTTATAAGTTCATTTTCATCCTGCATGGCGGCGTGGTAAGTCTCACCTCATGACTCAAAAGGGCTTCTGTGGGGGACTTTTAACGGCTTCGTAGCTAAATAATAAAACGATTATCTGTCAGTGATTCAAGGGACTGCAAAAAGTGACTTATTCATTGTTGGAGTTTAATTTTTTGAAAAAATACCTGTTTCCTTTTCTGGAGAAATCGTAAAAGATGGAGGGAAAAAGTCTAGCTTAGTTTAAAAGTCGCTGCTTTCACCGAAGTTCTAATGAAGGAACGATCTATATTATGCCTGTTGATCCTTGAATCATATCATGAATGAGAGCTCTGAAAATACTATCGTGTACTACGTATTAAAGAAAAGTATTAAAAACCACTGGTAGTAAAATCAAATACTCTCGATTTATGCAAATAGCTTGAATGAATGTGAAGCACTACAATTTCTATCTAGATATAGTGTAAGGCAATCAAAATTATTGCGCATATATGTATTAAAATACACCTCTACTACTTTTGAGAAAAACAACAAATTTAATTTATTTTACTTTTTTTCTGCTTATCTTACTTATTAGGAAAGTTATAGCTGTTAACTTTTCTGTTTATATTTATAAACAATGTTCAAACAGTTCAACAATTTTGTTAAATGTGGCCAATAAACGAAAAATAAATAAACATAAAGCTAAAATATCCACAAGCATCCTTCTAACATAGAACAAATCAATATTAGGCCGAACCCTGAAAATAAAAATTAATCAAAGACAGTGCGGTATACTGTTCCTACAGTTACACTATTAGCTTTCAACTTCTCTGTATTTTCGCTTTACGTAACCACTATGAGTCCCCCCCCCCTTCAGTTTGCATTTAAAACTTGCTTTCTAAATAGTTTTTACATCACAACTGATATTGGTGAAATTCTAGCTCTGACGACGCAAATTTTTGGAATAATTGAAAAGGAAAAGAAAAAACCTAACAGTATTAACTGATACGTACCAATTGCGTGTTTCGACAAATTTTGACTAATTATTACCTTTCCCCACTGGTAAGTAATTAAAATATTATTCAGCATCGAATATACAAAACAATAGGTATCTATCGTTAAAAAAAACTTTGAAATGCCAGCAAAAGAAATTATTGAGAAAAAAATCACTCTTTCTATCAGGGAAGCTTGAAAATTTTCATGTTGACTATAGAGTCAACCAAAATGTCAGCAGCGTGAAAAAAAAAAACATATGTAAGCAAAAGAGAGAGGAAAGTTAATTTTCTGTAGAACCTTTGTCGGAAAATAGGAAGAAAACAAAACGAGACGAAAATCGGAGAGATATCGCGAACTTTTTCGATTTATGCTGACATCTTGACCTCGGCCTCTAAGTTTCATTAAGGATTTGCGTTGAAAGATCCGGGTCTCCTTATACGACAGATATGAAAATCAAGAATCACTCGGCGAGTCATATTTCTTTTTTTCTGCAAGAGTTGCTATATTTTTCTTTAAGTTGCTAAGTATCTTCTTCGTTAGAGTAAATTTTCGACTGTTCTTGTACATTCTGCTCAAATGTAAAAGAACATGAACTTTGAGAAAGTGTTCTCAAATAATGCAATTCTTAATTTTTGAAAAGTTAGCTATTAGGAAGGCTAGCAAGAGTTAGAATTGAGAGATTATTGCTGGTCCCTCCGACCCAGGCTTGAAACTCTCTGCCACATTTTAGAGACTTGAAATTGCTTTTGGAAGAGTGAAATATACTAAAACAGAAACACAATGTAGCACATATTATTATACTATAGTCAAAGGCGGTGTGTCTAATTTACATCGAATAATTGCGCTCGGGGGTGCTAACAATAATTTTAACCAATGATATTTTTTAAACAATTAAGTGAAGTTTATTTAAAATTCTAACATTGTTTCGGAAAATATATTTTTGTTAATCTTTAGCTAGCATTTTAGGAATTGTTTTATCTTACTTTTTCTCTAAGAATACGAAAATATTTTGTCAAAAATATAATGATTTTATTCCCGAACTCATTAATTTATTGGAAAAAGGAATCACACATCAACTGCACGCAAAAATAATCTGTGTGTGTTTTTATCCGCAATCTATACAGTCGACGCTCGATATAACGACCATCTCCGTCTCACAGAAAAAGATCTTTATAACGAGTGGTCTCTATAAGAGGTAGAAAATAGAATATAATGGGATAAAGTTGAGGTTTTTCCCATTGGTCGTTACATTGGGATAGTCTTTATAACGAGTGGTCGTTACAACGAGCGTTGACTGTATTAGTTAAAAGCTGTGTTAATAATAGCATATCTCGGAATTGAAAACGTAAAAACGGCGTTTCAAATCCATGCGATATTTCAAGTATTACTGGAAGCTATATTTCAAGTGATGCTTTTCCTACTAAATAAAATGTCTGATCTTTCTTGTATCTCTATCCTTGCAAAAAAAGAAGGTTGGGCACGCACGTGTGGGTGTCACAGCGGCTATTTAAACTAGGATATGGTGTAGAAAAAAAACATTCTGGGTTAATCGTCGAAATGTGATAGTGCGACTTGTGTTATCGGAGAAGACAGCTGACTCTTAACAGAGTAACGACGTGTTAGTAACATAGTTTGTACATTTTTTTCAAAATGAAAGGGCTGTAACAAGGGCAGGGCTGCTAGTTGATGAAAGATATCATATATTTAATTCTTCTCTTATCTTGTTTACACATTTTCTTAGAGGAACAAAGAAGTGATTTATTTCGGGAAGCATTTCAAACTTGATACTATTAAGGTTATTTAACAAAAGCGGGAATGTTTGTGGTCGTAACTAATATTTTTTATTCCGTTTAATATCTTAAAAAACTTTCTTTTTGATATTTTTGTAGTACTTTAGCATAAAACTTTTAAAATAGAACTCGGTTAAAGTTTAAAATTTTCTATACTACAAAAAAAAAAAAAAAACTGAGTGAAATACCCCCATTGGAATTGAGTATCCCATGGCAGTAATTCTCCTTTTCTAAAAGTCTAGACAAAATCTGATCAGATGTTTCAGATACATTTTCTAGTATATATATATGGCGTAAGAGCATTTTTCCTAGATAAAATATTTAAAAAAAGTGAAAACATGTTCTCAAAAAAACGAGAGTAAACTTTGTTCCAATGATTGTTAGAAATTAACCTTTTTTTCCTTAGAATTTTTATTTTAAAAAGTGGCAATACTACTGGAAAAGAAGCATTTTAGTTCATTAAATTTGATACAAGTTGCATTTTGTCGTTCTTCACGAATTTTGTTTATTGGTGACATTTACTTCATTTCTATGAAAGTGTGAACTAAAATTTGTCAGGTTTTAGGCTGCGCCATTAAAATGTTTAGGAAATCTGTTTTTATGGATTTTTTTTTGGGGGGGGGGAGAGGGGTTGGGCCAGCTTTGTGGCATTTGGAGGGTACTCGGTTTGCTCTTTGGGGGATAAGCATTCCTGGCTTATGACGGTAAAACATGATAGCCTGTACTTCAAATTCTTGCTTTTCTGGAGTTCGCAAGAAAGAAAAGATCGTTAGATTAAAAGTACAAATTCTAAGCATTATTAAGCATTACCGATTTCAATTCCTAAGCAATTTTAAAACTGTCCTTAGATAAACATTCTATTACTTTTGTTACTCCCTGACCTACTGCTGTTAGTTCGCATTAAATATCCCCCCTTTTTTTCCTAATTTTATTTGAAAAAGAACTTAATTTTCCAAAAGCCTCCATAAAAGCTCTCTCCCGGAAACCCACCTCCATAATCAAGGTTAACTGTAACCACGTGCACGGATGGAGAGATGGTTAAGTGGAGTGGGTCACCCATTAAGCTACAGGGGGCGGTCGCGTCGCGAAGAAGACGAGTCCACTCTCCTCGCTCGTAAAATACAAGCCCGGGTATAATTTATCGGCTGCGCGAGGCCATATGGATCAATGAGCCTGGTTAATTTCCGGCTAAATTGGATACTCAATTTTTGGCCACATTTTCTGCCTAGCTGAGGGCCACTAAAAGAGATTACGTATCGTCTGCGCCTGGATGATATTGAAATTTCGGTATTTGCTTCCAGACTGATATGCAGACATATTGAATATTTCATCATATACTTGCCGTCATGATTGGTTTGCGCAGCCTGGATATGAAAGATGGTAATTGATAAAAAATACACATTAAGTATGACCTATAAAGGAATAAAAACATACTCTTTTAAGCATCGATCATGGTTTAAAGATCAAAGAGATTGATTACAATTCGTTCGTTCTTTTCTAACTTTATACTAAAATGGCTCAAATAATCCCAGTGGGGCGGAAGGAACCTTACAAACATTAACTATGAACCAAGCAAATTCGTGAGTACAGGATTTGGGATTTGAAAACGAAATTATGTATTAAAGTGAGGAAGAAGAGACAGGAAGGAACGACCCATGATATGACGACCCTTAAAGTTACTTCTAGTTTAGAAACAAACCTTGAAATGTATTTTTAATTTTTCGCTAACTTAAATCTGTTTATTATATATTTATCGGAATGGAAAGTGACTTATTTAGATTTGGTTCCCAATACTTATATCAGAAATATTCTATGTTACATGGCATTTGTGTTGATACGTTTTTGGATTTGTTTTCTTGGCAAAGCATAGCAGAAAACATATTACAGTAGACCCTCGTTATATCGCGCCTCGTTATATCGCTCATTCGGATATATCGCTCTTTTCTTGTGTCTCCCGAAATATCAAAGCTTATTGTAAAAAACTTGCTTTAAGTTTGAAACCATTAATGAAAACGTATGTTAAAAGTCAGAAAAACTCTCTTCTTTATTTTGTCAATGAACAAAATGAAGATTCTTCTATTTTTCCGAATTCCCCGGAAAAACAGCGGCAATTCCTGTCACACAAACGTGCATACCAGCAAAATATTTCATCTTAAGTTCGAAACTGCTTCCTACCAAGACCGTAGAAAAAAGAACTATTTTTTATAACCTCGGTTATATCGCGCTTTCGGATATATCGCTCTTTTTCTTTGTCCCCCGAAAAGCGCGATATAACGAGGGGTTACTGTACTTACAACCTTTTTCTTAATAATTCAATCCCATTCATTCTTATTTATATGCGTATTCGCTGTTCCAATTTCATGTTTGAGATCGGCTGATAAAAGGGAAGACAAACTCTTAATGAAAAACTTGGAAAACGCAAGTTGTGCAGTGTCACATGCGTAAAAACACATTTCTTTTTTTAAAATGTTCACTACCATCGTTGAAGCTACTTTGTCAGTGGACTAAAAAGAACGTGAACAATTTGTAGCCTCAAAGGCTCGGTAGTGCAACAAATTAAAACTTTCCTTAAATGTGTATCAAGTTGGTAGTAAGTGAGAAGGAAATCTCGTGATGAGATCGTTCATTTTAGTCATCGCTGATTCCTATAGTAAACGCGCACTTTACGCGATAATGTATTTAAAATACGTGTAAAAAAGTTATAACATGGCATTAGCTGTTACTAATTTTTGCTGTTTTAAAACTTTTTTTCCCCTTGATTTAGATATTGTAAAAAGAGTTAACATTTGATTTTCCACACTTTTAGACAAAATCTAATTGTTAAAAACTAGACGGAGGATCTCCTGCGCAGTATTCATACTCGTGATGGTGTACTGGAAGTGCAATGAAGAGCCTATTGCTTAGGAGAGCGGGGTTAAGAGTTCCACGGGTAAGTTGTTCTCTTTGAAATAGCTCAACTAAGAAAAAAGATAAATGTATTTTTTCAATGCATCGTGAAATAGAATGTCACAGAGCACAAATGACAACCATTTTAGCCAGCTCAGTAGTTTCTGGCACATCAAAAGCTGAGCACTGTTAGCAAGCTGAGCATCACTGTTCTGCGAAAGTAAATATTTTCGTTTTTGGTGTTTTTCGTCTTTTACACGAAATTTATTAGTTAATGTTTAACTCCGGTTTTTGTGCAGAGATAGACTGTGCACCTTAATACCTTGCGCTGAAACCATTTACATTTCGTTATCTTGCCTATAACTTGATTTTTATCCCATTAATACCTAGCGTCCCTTTTTAGGGACGGTCCAAAAAAAGGATCTGAATTTCCTCAAAATGAACATTTCAACCAAATAATAGTGTTCATATAGTACCTTGGTATTGTTTCAATTCGTTATTAACAGATTGCAGCACATAACCATTGTGAAGTGTGTTCTGTAGTAGCTTTAATATGATCTTTATCAAAAATTACATCGTTCACAATCTCAAGAAAAAAAGCTAAGTTTTCAATGTTAATCCCAGCTTCCCAGTTTATGTTAATTGCTGATTTTATTTCTTCTTATAAAATGTCTTTTTAAATATTATATCGTAGGCAGAAAAAAAATTTAGTAAAAAAAGTATGTACCCTCTGGGGTCTATCGTAACTTTTAAAGGATGATTTTTCTTTCTTTAATGTATATATATTTTTTTACATGATATTTTTTTTTATTATTTTTCCCGTCCATTAAACACTGTTTGTAACCAGCATACAAAATATCTTTGGAAAAAAAATGTCAGGCATTAATGGGTTAAAGACATATGGCTTTTGGGCTTGTTCCCCTTGTCGAGGAGGAACAACTTGCCTCAGAAAAAAAGAGCAACCAGCCCGAATGAATGTCTTGCCCTACTAATCTGTACCAGTGATGCAGTAACTAAACACGCATATAAATAAATATTACATGTATAGTTATGTTGCTGTGAAAGACCGAAAGTGGAGGAGGTAAACTAACACCAAAAACAAACCCAGAAATATTCAGAATATATCCGATAGATAGATATTAAATGTGAAATTTTCGAGGGAGCAAACTATGTGAGGTATCGAAATCTATTTCATACATTGATATCAAAATGATATTTTCGGAGGACCGTATTTGAAATTCTGGATGACTCCCTTTTATAACTGAAGACTGAACCTTAGCTTATTAGCTGCTGAAGCTGTTTTTTATTATGTGTAATTTTACTGTGTTGCACTGTACTTACTGTATTTTACCATATTAATGCATTATAATTTATTATTTATTATCTGTTAATGTATATGTATTTTTGCTTAAAGACTTGCCTTTACCTACAAATTATTAATGTTAGAAAGCAAACAAAAAGTTGTAGTAAAAATGAGTAAAAAACTGATTATTTGAATGATATCGTTGCAGTCCTTAAATAAATTCTTACTTATACCAGTCATTGTTTTTTTTTCTTCATAAATTATGTTTTTAATAAGTTGTTCATCTCGCAACATCGTTAAATTCGAAATCAGCCGTATTGCTAACCTCGGAACAATTGCTCCACCCACGGAACAACTTACCCCATTCGGGGTTACTTGTTCCTTTTCGGCTTTACTTGCTATAAAATTAACTATTAAAAAATCTTACGAAATACAACTCAAAACACAATCTGTATATGGGTGATTCTACAAATACGGGAATATTTCTAACATGTAGATTTCAAAAAATCAATTTAAAATTAAAAATCTGAAAAAAATCAGCAAAGCACTTGATAAGTTACATAATTAAAATAGAATATCAGCAGAGCTTAAATGTTTGTATTTTATTGTATTTTTGTATTTTTATTTTTTGAAGGCATATGTGAATGATAAAAAGGACATGTGGATGACACAATGGGTATGTGAATATAATACAGTAAGTATGTGAATAACACAAATACAATAGGTATATTAATGAAATTTTTTAACCAGTAAACTGTTAGACATAATTTTTAAACATTGTACTGTCATCGTTTGGCTTTTGATTCATCTACGTGTCTTATATTGGGGCATGTGAATGACAATAGAAAAAGGGCACGTGAATGACAAAACACAAGTAATTGTGTTCTCAAAAAGTCATATCTGAATATTCTTCGGCTTCACTTCGAATTAGAACCCACAAATGTAAGCCTTAGGATTATTCATTATCAAAATTTATTTACATGTACATTTTACATGCATTCTGTGGGGCATGTTAATGACAAAGATAAAAAACACTTGCCTTGAAAGTTGAGTTTAGCTAGCTTTTTACCAAAAAGTAATTGCAGAACAGCAAAATTAATCCTCATCCAGGAATAACAAAGTTCCATGCTTTATTTTAAGATGTGTTGCCAGATTTTTAAGTAAAACTTTTCAGAGAAAAATATCTATACTTTTTAGATATGTGGATGACTGATAATCGCTGGGACAAAGTTTAGATTAACTTTTAGAGATATTATTTTCACATAATTTTGCTTTTTTTGTGATTTACATCTTGCACACATTCATATTTGTAAATAAAAAACGCTTGAGAAAAAAAATCACTTATTATTTTTTTTTTTTACCTCGGAATATTGATTCTAGAACCTAGTTTTCAAAACGAATTTTAAGCTTAATTAAAAAACAGAGCTTTTAACCCCACTGTAACCCCCCTTTCCACTGTTTACAATTTTTCAATTTGCATGCACTAGATGGGGCATTATCTCGTCCCTAATTTAAAACTATCTTGTTCACACTTTAACAATGATTGATTACTTGATGATTTTTTGCGTAAGAGAAAAACTTTTTTGGCGATTAATTCATTTTTCGTACTGCGCAAAATGTCGACTTTAATCTAATCAGGACTTTTACAGACACGCGTTACTTGACATAAATTTTACTCTCAAGGTATACTGGGCAGAGCCGAGCCACACAGCTAGTTTTGAATAAATGCATGTCTTCCAAAAACTAATTTCTAATATTTGGCTCCAAATTCTTCTCGTGCTTTTCAATTTGTAGCATTGACCAAAACAGCGGGCCACAAGAATCAAATCCGTGGGTTGGATGTGGACCGCGGGCCGTAGGTTGACCGCCACTGTCTTAAGTGGTAAAATATACTTCGTGGAATTCAGCGTGAACTTGAGTTGCTTTAACTCTTTCGCTATGCATGTCTTTCGAGAATGCTTAAGAGCGATTTTATAATTAATTTCAAAGAGTGTTGCGGACTCTTTTGATATGCGCTGTTTCTGAACAGACACAGCACTTCATATTTATTTTGGAAGAACCTAATGAAGTTTTATTTCATTTCTCGTACATTCGAAATCTTAGACAGAGAGAGACCAATTCTTACTGAAGTTCGTGTTCTATTTTCATCGTCGCTATACCTAGGGACTCGGATCCCCTCCCTTTCCGTGTGCGGGCGGTGTCATTAGGCTAATGAAACCCGCGCCGTCTTTGTCTATACGGAATCCATCACTGAAGAGAAAGATTTTTGGAATTTCATTAACTGAAGTTCTATTCCGCGGGAAAGTCCACTCCGTTCTCCAACCTAAATAAAGACGGGAGGCGAGGGGGGTGGGCATATATATATATATAGAGGTGACATCTCACTTTGAGAGATAGCTCTCATTACAATTTTAGATGACGTCGACGATTTTCCGCTGAGGACAGGAAAACCTCTGGCCGTCAAGATTAGCTCTTCATCTGAAGCAGTTTATCGCCTCTTGGTAGGTTTTGGTTTTTCTCCTAAGTTGGGTTGATTGCGTTGGAAAGGGTGGATTTCATTGAATTAATTTTTGACGAAGGACCGCTTTTGCTTGTCTCCGATGGTATATTTAATTAGCGGAGATGAACTCTGTCAGGTGAATGGAGCATTAAAGCGGCAGAATTGTGGCAGGGGGATACTTTGCTGTGCTTTTTCTTTTATTTGCGAGATATAATAAACAGAGGTGAATGCTTATTAGTTAAAAGGTACGTTTTGTTGCCTCCGATTATTTCATTGAAACAGTTAAATACATATTAACCATTAAAATATCCCATAAACAGGACGTTAAATAACTTAATAAATATAGCAACGGCGAACTATTTTAAGCCTAAAATGTATGTAGACCATTCCAAGTAAGAGTTTTAAGCAGATAAAAATTGAAAAAAATTGTTAAAAAATCTTGGGCATAAATGGATTAATGGTGTTGATTTGGAATGAGATATTGTGTTGTTCTTGAATAGGAAAGCAAAGGCGTGAATCCAACAGTGCCATCTGGTGTGAAACTGCGAAGTTGGAATTCATATTTTGAAAACGGTACAAGGGAAAAAGTGATTCACTAAGTAATAAAGTACAATCGATTTTGTACGAAAACATACCTTGAGGACAGAAATGGAAAGAAATTCAAGGCTTAACGTGCATTTTGTTTTACGTGATTTCACGAAAACGTCCCGGATTCCCGTTCCTGTGACGTCACGAAACTTGAACGGATGGCAAAACTAAATTGATACTGCTTTACAACTTTGTAAATCCTATTTTCCCCTACATCTTTCCGTTTTTTCAGACAGAAATTCTAACTCCGCAGTTATCTACCGGGTGGCGCAATAATTAGTTTTTTCAGAAGCGCATGGCCATTTTACTACATCTAGATACCACTTTTATTAATATAACAGCAGTCTTTCCAAAGTTAGGGGGCAGAGAGAGAGAGAGGGACTTGGTGGGTACATCGTATACAGCAGCGTTTTCCAACCTTTTTCAGCTCACGTACCACTTGGTGGTACACCATGCTAAATTGCACCACTTCGTAAATTTTTTTTATTGGAAGTGTGCTCTTTTTTTTCATTGTATATTTTACAGTGTGACCATGTATTCACGTCATATAATGACAGAAATTTCACTGAAACACGCCTAAGGGCGCTTTTCCACTTGACGACACGACAACGACGAAAGTCGGACGGTAAACGTCATGCTGGATTATAAACTCAATGAAATTATAAATTCACTGTACCATACATGCATTTTGTTGCGTTTCTTCAAAGTGTCATATTTAACTATCATTCTTCCATATTTCGTTGCTTTAATTTCTTCTACAAAAACCTAAAATTTTCAAATCTAATTAATTTATTCTCTTATCATCTACTTATATTAAAAACTGAGTATCTTTCTATCTTTCTTTCTATCTATGTCACACTTCTTTCTCCTGAACGCCAACGAACTGAAAGTCGAACCAGGTACCGATAGATAGGTAATTTTTCAAGCTTCATTAGTTTCAATCTATATAATTATACGATTTTAATTAGCAAAGATATCAATTAATAAGTAGTCAAGTTTAAAGCGATTAAGCCTAATAAATGATTAAATATGAAATCCATTCTTGCAAACCGTCGTTGCTATGAAACAGTGATAACAATGACAATTAGAATTTTGAATGAAGGCTTAACTAAATCAAACACGAAACTCATAAGCGGGCCACTTACGTAGAATTTTTATCGCGAGCTACTTGTAATATTTTGAAACATTCATTTGTTGAAAAGCCATCTACTTATATTAAAAACTGAGTATCTATGTCTGTTTTTTTCCTTTGAGCGAGCTGAACTTACTGAAACTTTCCTCACCATCTTGAAGGCGCGTAGCATCTCAATAATTCGAATGATTTTTTTTACATAGGAAAAAAGTAAAGGCGTGAAGCGCCTGTTAGCGAGCCGCCTTGGCGGGGAGTAGTTTCTTGAAAATTTCCTCACTACTTTAAAGGCACGAAGTGCCCGTGCAACGCCGGGTCACGTGCGTGGTATGTCTTGAAATCGAATGAACATTAAATTCTATCAAATAATATAACTTCAGAATGAGGTAAAAGTTAGAGAGGGAGGACGTTATGCATCAACATGCTGCAGGAAGCTAATCTAGCTGCCCTGGCAGCTAGTAAACAAATATATTTTGTAAAGTATATTTAATGCGATCTTTGTGCTTATTTCGAAGAACGTAATGTTTTGTAATTTACCTGATGGCTAATGGCTAAATTCAAAAGCGCACTCTAAAAACTAAACGATATTGATTGTCAGATTTTGATCACTGACTGTACGTATTAGCACCTTTGCTCTATAGTATTATTTTAAAAAATGCATTTATGAATTATAGGAAAAAAACTTTCTACGGGGGGGGGGGATACTTTATGTCCGCCATTACTGATTATTTTGCGCGTACCACCAGCCAGCAAGTCGCGTACTATCAAGGTACGTCTACCACAGGCTGGGAAACGCTGGTATACAGATAACTTTTTTATAAACTGAAAAATTAATGATGAAGTAACATATGTTTTGCAGACGATAAATTTAGAATGGTTTACTATCATGTTTGTCTCTTTTTTGACCTCATTTTGTTGAAGAATTATTCCCTCTTCTATACAACTTGTCAGATTGCCGAAATGTCTCTTAACTCACGAAAATGGTACGCGTCAGTTTCTTCCTTCTCTACCTATTTTAAGGAAAAGACACGATTTCTCATTTGATTGACAGGTGCTATCTTATCACGGTTTTATTATATTTCATTTGACTAATTTTAATAAGGCTTGGAGTTTGGATTGCTACAAAAACAAATACAATTTAAAAATAATTAAGGGAAAAAGAACGAAATAAATAAACGAAATAAAAACGTAGCCATGGTAACAACATGAAAAGTTGATTTCCGATGATAAAATATTTCATTTCATCTTTATTTTCAAACAAATTTTATTCTCGAGCTCAATCCTTTTAGAATCGTTTGACTTGCTTTGCTGAAGGTAAACTTGAATTTCCGGGATTCTTAGAACAATTATTACAGCTCCTCTAATGCTCGTAGAAACTTCAAACTGACATCATTTTTAGCAAAAAATTTCAAGCTTTCGAATGACATAAGACTTGAAAATGTGCATGAAATAATTCTTCCCTTTTTTATCAAATTTCCGCTAAGAATTAGAATAAAAAAAGAACGAAATAGAATTTTCAATAAGTCGCTTCGTAGTGCATCACCCCATGCTACAAACTAATTTTGTGCCAAATTTCATGAAAATCGACCGAACGGTTTTGGCGCTATACGCGCGTAACAGACAGACGGAAAGAAGGAATGAAAGACAGACAGACCCACCTTCAGCTTTATTATTAGTAGAGAAGAGATAGTGTTCTTATTTTTTAACATCTTTATAACTTCAGAAAAAATTGAAAAAATTCCACCTACAGTGACCAGTTGTTTAGCCTTATACGATCAGCATGCTTTCTTGTGGAAAATATGGGGAAGAAAAGCAGGTACATGGCTCTCTTTAATCATGTACACAAGTCATGTACTACGCAGCACGACATTTTCAGCTTCAAATTGGGTGAGATATCACCAAGTTTTGAAATACCGACCAGTTTATGACCTAATTTCTGCCCCATTACTTCCGTGGCTTTACTTTCGTTTTTAAACTGAAATTTTACTTTTATCGGAATAAAAGAAGTTTGACTTCAAATTTCAAAAACAACAAATTTAACAGAACGCTCGTTTTTTTTCATTAAAATTCGAAAATGTAAGATAAGTAATTTCAGTACTTGAAATTCGATTTAAAATAATCAATAAATATTAAATCATTAACAAAACAAAAAACTCTCACGAACTTTAAATGAACATTTCGTCTTTGATTTTTCTGAAAGGATTTTTTAAAATTATTATTAAAAAAATAATAGCATTATAAAGTAGAATAAATGGAGAAAATCGAAACAAGAACATGGACGGTACAATTAATTATTTTTAAATTTTTGCTAAACTTCAGCAGAAAGATATAAAGGAATAGATTTTTGTGGAAAAAGTGAAAGGAAATATAACGTTAATTCGTAAAAAATTGTAGACAACTGCATACACGTCTTTCGGGGTTGCAAGGAACCCTTTGTCAATGCAACTCTTTTGCATTGCAAAATATTCTTGTATCCCAAAACACCTGTATGCAGATTCCTGAAATTTTGTGCGAATTAGCGTAGTTATATTTCCTTTTGGATGGAAACCTAGTTTAAGGTCCGGCGATAAATTATTAAATCTGGCAACCATTGGACGATTGGATTGATTGGTGATTTTAAATGGATGATTGGATTGTTTGGCGATTTTAAGCTAAATGATTGCAACCTTAAGCTACAGTCTGAAAAAAATCGCCAAACTCGGACCCTAAAGTAGGGATTTACCTTCCTTTTAATTCAACAGTACTACATTAACAGAATAAAAACAAAACAAAACGGACTAAACAAAAGCTGAAAAAAACTTTCGTTTTAAATTGAAAAATAAAATAGCTTGTGAAAGTATTGAAAATAAAACAAAAAAGAAAAAAAAGAAGGAAATCATACATTATGCAGTACATTTTCCCGAAACGTAACATTTTATAGCAAACCTTGTAATCGAGCATTAAATTCATTTTCCATAACGGTTACTTTTCATGCTAATTAGCTAGTGTAGACGATATCCCATTAATATAAAAAAAAAAAAAAAACCTGTAGAGGAACATGCCTTTTCAGTTTCTTCAGTTTTTTTCAGAAATAAATAAACAATCAATTTCTGTAGCAAAAATTAAAAAAAAGCATTGTTGTTATCAACCAGAACTTAGACATGAAAACAGTTATCGTCAAGAACGACTTTATTGTTGTAATGAATAAAATTATTCATTTGTCAACGTCAAAAGATTTTAGTTGATAGGTAATTGAAATAATAGCCGAGAGCAAAAATTTCATCTAATTGTACACAAAATGGATGATTTGGATAATGTTGTTCTTCAATCAACTGATGGATATGTTTTCAGAGTACATCGGAATAATCTATCCAAAAAAAGCGACTACTTCTTGAAACTGTTTCAATGGAACAAGCACCGACAGATCATTCTTATACCTGGAATCTGCGGAGAAGCAATGCGCTATGTATTTGACTATATCTATGCTGGGAAAATACGGCTCACTGTGGAAAATATCCTTCAGATCCTCATATCTGCCGATTATTTTTTGCTAGAGGAACAAGTTCAGAAATGTCGAAGATTCATCGCTTTTTATCTAACAGTGAACAACTGCGTTGCAGCGTATAATATAGCATTGCTAATTGATAGGCTGAAAATCGATAAGGTTTGTTACCGTTTCATTCAAGTTCATTTTGAAGAAATCGCGCGGAACGAAATCGAAAGTTTCACGGACATCCCCATGGATGCATTGGCAACTATCTTAAGTGAGGCATGTCTGAATGTGTCCAAGGAAGAAATTTTGTGGAAAGTGGTAATTGAATGGATAAAGAAAGATTTGACGGTACGACTTCACTGTTTGCCATATCTATTGCTGTCTATCTTCGCTGACTTTTCTGAAAAATCCAAAGAAGATATACTGCAAACTGGTTTCAGATTCATGAAACTTTCCCAAGGTCCAAAGATTTTGGAAAACTCTTTTAGTTTTGTAAAAAGTGAAACCTTTGAAACCGTAAAATTACTGAATTCCAAAAAGTTTTCTGTCAAAATACGGCAGCCAAAAAAACTTCACATCATCGTTAAGCTGTCTTATGACAAATATCGATCTGAAATCTATCTGACGTTTGACAACAATTTAGACATCTACCGAAAGCTCAGTTTCTGCAATGATTTCTATCCAAATGTCGTAATAATGGTTGACCACATAGTTTACATGTTTAACACATACTCGGGAGAAAATGCGGCATTCGATGTACTCAACCAACAGTGGTTCATCCTACGACCAACTTCTAGAAACAGATGCAGCATTGTTGTTCTTGGGAAATGCATCTACGCGATAGGAGGTTACGTTGGAAATTTTCCCATAGAAACTCCACCTATTGCTGAAAGATACAATCCAAACCTGCTGTGCTGGGAATCGATTCGGCCCACGAGGTGCAACGTGGTCCATGCTGCAGCTCTGAATGGATTTATCTATGCGCTTGGGCAGTATGAGCGTGATATTGGTGGCCGTAGTTCAATGGTTTTTGAGAGGTACGATCCTTGCTCCAACAAGTGGCAACCACTTCCAGCGCCAGAGATTTTGAGGTGTAGTTTTGCTTTTGTAGTTTACCGAGGCTCAATTTTTGTACTAGGAGGGGTAAGTGGATATGGCAGCTTTATAAAGTCAGTAGAATCATTTAATCCAAGCACTTTTGTCTGGTCAAGAGAAAAAGGTATGCCTAGCTGGTGAGTGAATTTCTAAGTTTGTAATATCATTTCACAACAGATAGAGTTAACTAGGGAACTACTTTGATATATGCTCCAAATCAAAAATTTGGCGACTTTTTTTGTCGCCAAGCAAAATAACTCTCGCCAAGATGGATTCTCGCTAAATACAGATAATAAAAACATAAAAAATAACAACACAATAAAACAAAACCAAAATAAGAAACAGCAACTTTAAAAAGCCCGTTAAATAAAAAAACTAAAATAAGAAACAGCAACCCTACAAAGCCCGTAGGGAGTGCCAGATTTGGCGCATAATTTTTGGGGCATATATCAAAGTTATACCTTAAACTAGTAATGAAAACTTGTTCTAAAACTTATTAGACATATAGAAGGAATAATGTATTTTGTAATGCAACTTGCGCTGAAATATTACTTTTCATTTTTGGCAGTTAATTTGTACCTTCAAAAAAAAGGTGGAACATTTTCACCTCGAAAAACTGTGGGGCAAAGTGGAAAATTCATTATTTTTGTTATGAAACATTATATTTGATAATTAAAACCAGGGTGTCAATGATTTAAATCAATTGATTTAAATCAGTGATTTAAATCGCGATTTAAATCAATTGATTTTTTTAAAAAAATCATTGATTTAAATCACTTTTTATTTAAATCCTTAAAAAATTCTCTTGGACAATCCCAATTTCAATATTTTTACCATTTTCTTTTAGAGCTTTGATTTCCATCTAATAAATGGAAAAGTTATCCTATTCATCCCCCCTCCACAGATGCTGGAAGGTTGTAGTCCAAATAATATGTATGCACAAATAGTGCTATTTGTTGTCTAATATGTGAAATAAAGAAAATACATGCAGATGCAGGGCAGGTGTTGCAAATAGTGAATTGAGGGGGGAGGGACATGATAGAATGTGTGTGATATACTTTCAGTGAAAAGAAAAAACAAAAACAACCAAACAAGATGAATTTTCTATGCCTTGCATTAGCAACTGGGGGGGGGGGGGGTGGCAGTGTTTATTAGTAGCTGAAATGGAACATATTCCAGCTCTATAAAACAAAAGCAAAATAAAGAGGGGGGGTTGAATAAAGTGAGTATTGGGTTGAGCTTCCTACCCCATTTGATTTTTATCCTAGCTAGTAGACAGGATTATTTTCAGATTGGCTCCTAACACTTTTTTCTGGGTTCTTACTTGTGAAGCTTTACTTCAAAGGTGTTTTTGTATTTTTAAAAACTTAAAGGTAAGTTATTCATAAATAAAAATTAATCAAAAACTGAAGTTTCTATTTTTTTTAAAAAAAATCAAAAAAATCCGATTTAAATCAAAAAAATCTGATTTAAATCAAAAAAATCCGATTATTTTGATTTTTTAAAAAAAATCATTGATTTTTTTACACCCTGATTAAAACTAAGTTTAGAAATAAATAAGTAAATAAACGAATAAATGCATTAATAATGAAAAAAAAATGAATAAGCGAATAAAAGAATAAAGAATTGTAAAATGTACGAGAAAAAACAAATGAGTGAATAATATAGAGAATACATAAAAAAATAAGTGAAAGAATAAATAAACAAGTGCATTAATGAGTAAAAGAATGAAAATGAAACAATAACTGTATGTGATATAATAAATGAATGAATAAGTATACGAAATGAAATATTTCACTTAGTCCCATCCTCTTTGCCGCGCTTTATACTTGACAAACTGCATTGAACATTCAAAATAAAAACTGCTTAATATGAAGTAAGTAGCTATTGCATTGGACAATAGCTACTTGGAGTAGATCTCAATTAAAACTTCAAGTACTAATTACAAGAATTTTATCATTTAATAATAACAATCAATATTTTTTATGAGCCACGAATATTGCAATATGTGTATCAACTTTTGAAAATAAGTTTTATTAATTTTTTCGTTGCTCATCAGAGCTATTTGTTTTTTGACGGAAATTAACTTATATGGTACTTGGTAGGGCTGCGACATCGATTTCGATGTTTTGGAAACATCGATGTTTTTTGGAAGAACATCGATATTTTTACCATCGAAATTGAGGATCGATGTTTTACCAACATCAATGTTCTGGGTTTGATGTTGCTTTCGATGTCGATGTTTTATAATCCAGCAAAGAAAGCCAAATAAAAATGTACGATAAGCATACTCATTAAAAAGTTTTCATGTTTAATCAAAAGTTGCAGTATTAACCTCATTTGGGAAAAAAAATCTATAATTATTAGCAATGTTTTGTTTTCGATGTTTCTGAAACATCTCAAGTTTGCTTTCACTTTTTTTGTATCTTTTAATTGTTGCTGTTTCGCATTCAGTGTTTTTTTTTTTTTTTTTTTTCGATGTCCTTTTTACATTTCAACAAAAAATAATAAAAATATGCGATAAAATATTTATATTTCTCTAACCACTAGTTGCAATTAATTTTTTTTTTAATAACTAGCGATGATTTACAGTCAATGATTTTTAAACATCGTTGTTTTGCATTTAATTTTTTTTTCAATGATGTTTTACATTTCAGCAAAAAATATGTATATATATATATATATATATATATATATATATATATATATATATATATATATATATATATATATATATATATATATAAAAAAATATGCGACAAAAAAAGTTATACAGTTAATCAACAGTTGCAGTATATATCTCGCTGGAAACAGTTTTCTTAACTGACATCGTTATCTTACGGTTAATGTTTTTCCAGGAGACAAAAGATGTATCTAATTGAGTGATATAAAGAGGCGCTTGTAATGGGGAGTAACTGATTAATAACTACATTAAAATACGTCAGAAATTAAAGCAAAAAAAGATCGATGTTTTGAAACATCGATGTTGGAAAACATCGATATTTTTTGTCGATGTATCAATACCATCGATGTCCTTATTTTCCAACATCGATGTCTTAAATTGTCTCGATGTTTTGCCTTCGATGTCGCACCCCTAGTACTTGGTTAAAATAATGCGAGACAGCCGGCACTGCAAACTGTGAAAATATTTTACCATTTCACTTTAACACGCTATTTCACTTTACCCCACATTCCCTGAAATTCACAACTGGTTATTCATAATTATGATAGAACTGAAATCCGAGTGCGTTCATGGAAAAGTATATGAAAAGAAAAAAAAAAACAATGTGTTTCTACAAGAACAGCCTAACTTTAACCCTTGATTACTCCGCTCACCCACAAAACATTAGTTTCGTAAACTACAGTTTGAACAAGCTATTTGTTAAAAGCCCACTTTTAACACCTGCAAAAAATCGTTAACGATAAGTTTTGCTACTTTTTTTTCAGCCCTTTGCTTTAATTAAATGAGGAAAATATAGAATTTTTGTTCATAAACCCTTAAATGATAAATTACAAAGTAATATTGATTTCAGTTTAGTTATCAAAATCAAAATTTTGTCGGATGTTTTTTTTATCCTGTTTTGAGAAATATCAAATTTACGAAATGTATTGCTTCATGTATGTTTTGCACTACTTTTCTTGTATTTTTGCAGCCTAATACCATGCTAATCTCAAATATTTCCTTATCGATAAGTAATAAATCAGTGGGATTAAAATAAGTGAAGCATTCATTTCCAAAATTGTATGGACTAAAAAGAAAAAAAAATGTAAATAAATAAAAGAAATAAACTTTGAAGAACAGTTCTGGCAGTGACATTATCGCACGATTTCAGCTTTAATGTGTCTTTGGATTTCCAAACATGTGAACTAAACATAACTAGCTGTCGTGGCCGTCACGAAACTTTCTTCTATATCTATCTTATGAATTCCGGTTACAAAATAAAATACGTACTCGCCCGAGTAATTGGAGACAGTTACAATTTCCCAATTATCGTAATAACCCTGCAAATTCAGAATCAACGAGCGAAATTGGAAATCATTGCAAAAGCCTTGTTTAGATAAATTGCAAACATTTTATTTGTTAGTAAAAAGAAATTGGCAACAGTTAAAAATTTCAAATCATTGAAAGTTTTCAGCTGTTTTGATAATTAAATAGCGTGAAAGCGATTTTTTAATGAATTAATTTTTCGCATTGTTGACTAAGCGCAAAGATCACCCCATCCTCCCCCTGAGGAGATTGGCGACAAAATTTAATCGATGCTTGCTTCCATATTGAGTTAGTGTTATTCCAAATTTCATTCAAATCGCAGCAATATTTCCCGAGATACAGTAGGTGCAATGACAAAATAAGCACTTTTGATTGCTCCACCCCCCTTTGAGATATTGACACACAAATTGAATCAGCACCTGTACTCAATAGGGTCTACCTATGGACCAATTTTCGTTTGATTCCGCCGGTTACTTCCTGAGATATAGCAGTCACCCCCGCGCAGAACACGTGCGATTGCTCCACCCCCCTTGGAGATATTGACAAACAAATTGAATCAGCACCTGTACTCAGTAGGGTCTACCTATGGACCAATTTTCGTTTGATTCCGCCGGTTACTTCCTGAGATATAGCAATCACCCCCGCGCAGAACACGTGCGATTGCTCCACCCCCCTTGGAGATATTGACAAACAAATTGAATCAGCACCTGTACTCAGTAGGGTCTACCTATGGACCAATTTTCGTTTGATTCCGCCGGTTACTTCCTGAGATATAGCACTCACTCCCGCGCAGAACACGTGCGATTGCTCCACCCCCCTTGGAGGAATTCGCTAAACAAAGTCAGGTGCACCAGTTCACATGGTGGTACATTTGTGCAAAAATTTTTGTTCGATTTCATGCAGTAGTTTTTGCTCTAGCGCGGCCACAAAAACTGGTCACACACATACAGACTCACACACAGACAGACACACACACACACACACACACACACACACACAGACAGACATTTTCCAAAAATGGTCGAAATGGACTCAGCGCACCTCAAAACGTGCAAATCCGTCAAAATTCGACATTCGAAAATTTTCACGAAACCAATACTTTCTTCTATATATTAGATATAGAAGAAAGTAAAAAACTGTTTCATTCAAGTTGTTTTAACCCATTAATGCCTAGCGTCCCTTTTTAGGGGCGGTCCAAAAAAGGATCTGAATTTCCCAAAAATGCACATTTCAACCAAATAATAGTGTTCAATTCGTTCTTGGTATTGTTTCAATTCAGTATTAACAGATTACACCACAAGCAGTTTTGATATGATCTTTATCAAAAATTACATCGTTCATAAAAAAAATCTCAAGAAAAAAAGCTGTTTTCAAAGTTTTCCCAGCTTCCCAGTTTATGTTAATTGCTGATTTTATTTCTTCTTATGAAATGTCTTTTTAAATATTATATCGTAGGCAGAAAAAAAATTTAGTAAAAAAAAGTATGTACCATCTGGGGTCTATCGTAACTTTTAAGGGACGATTTTTCTTTCCTTAATAAAAAAATTATTTTTTACATAATATTTTTTTAAATTATTTTTCCTGTCCATAAAACACTGTTTGTAACCAGTATACAAAATATCTTTGGGGGAAAAAATGTCAGGCATTAATGGGTTAAGTTTTCAAACACTTAATAATCACAGCAAATATCCATACAAAAACAACCTTGATTATTTAGTGCTCGATTATTCAGATTATTAGCTCAGTTACCTTCAGCTTGTTCAATATAATTTTTCTCCACAGCTACTTTTCACCTCGTGCGCAAGTACTTGAAGATTCGCTCATTATCTTCGATTATTATGGTGGTTTGAAGCCAATATATTGGAATGGGACTAAATGGCAAGACTACAACCAATTGTCACAACCCGACAGGTACTTGTTCTATTGCTTGGAAGACTTGGATATCATCGCCAAATTATGGAGACAGAACATCAGATCACAAAAAATGTGGCACAAGTTCCTCCGTGATAAAATTTTGTTGTAAAATTTGTACACTTTCATTCTTAATCTTTAACTATGCATGTTTAAAATACAAAAACTGGTGAGGATATTCAAAATAAATTTTTCAGCAAAACATGCCTCTTTATTGATCTGGACTCTTTATGGACCCCACACTACTTCCTTTTACGTGTAAATTTCTTAATAGTTGCCTTAAGTGTTAAAAAAAGTGCTTGGAGTGAGCAAGGTAACAATTCAAATATTTACTCCCCTAATCTGCCCCAAAACAATGCAAAAAATATTTTACAATGGTTAATTTTCTAAATATTTCTGATTTTAATATCATTCAGTGTTTTTTTCGCAAAATATCGCCAATAGCGCCAAGTTGAACCCAAATTCAAAAAATAATTTTTTCGCCAAATTTGTTTCCAACTTGGCGTCAAACACTTGGCGACCAAAATCTTGGCGACATGTCGCCAAGTGGTCGCGCCAATTCATATCACTTGAGTTTGTATTGAAATTAACATTGATTTACCCCAAAAAAGGTGTAAAAGACCCCCTTGGGAACATTCGAATGCAATCACAAGGGGAGGTGCACAACTAGACCCCCCTCAGAGCCTACATACCAAGCTAGAAGTTTCTACGGCATATAGTTTTTGAGTTATGCGACATACATACGCACATACATCCGCACATACGTACACACAGACGTCACGAGAAAACTCGTCGTAATTTACTCGGGGGTGGTCGAAATTGATTTTTCGGCTGTTTGTATGTTGTTAGGTACATATGCACGTGCTGATAGGTCGAAAAAACTACGCGACATTCATTCGGGGGTGAGCAAAGTCAAAATTTAGACCGAAATTTGAGTGAAATTTTTTTCGTGATCACAATACTTCCTTTACTACGTAAAAGGAAGTAAAAATATGAAGCGAAATGTTAAACTGTGCGTATTTTTAAAATGCCTTCTACTACAGGTTGAAGCTTTCAGGATTTTCAAACAAGCTTCATCAATGTCATTTTATGCAGAACAACCTACAGATTCGATTGGGCTCCGAATTCAAATTGTACGCGTTAATTATGATCCTATTAAAGTGAGACAGGAATAAATGGAAAATTCTGAAGTTTTTGATGCCTGACTTGACTAGTAACACCCAGCTCAGGAAAATAGCATGCAAACATGCAGACGTTATGTACGTTTGCTTATTTCACATGATTTTCCATCAAATTATCACAAAACGAATAGATCTGACACCAAGGCCACGGCAAAGTGAAAGCATTAAGCTTTAAACTACCTTGATTGCTCAAAACACTAATGCAAGTTTTATAGTTAAAGCTTGAAATAAAAGCTTTGATACAGCACTGTACAAAACCTTTTTATTTTACTTATTAATTTTACGTTCAGTTTATATTCATTTACTAGCCTTACCCGCACGGCGATGCCCGTGCAAAAAATGTAACGGAAGTCAACTGAATAAATTTAAATTCACTCCAACCCTCTGAAGTAAAATTATTATATTCTTTAATTCAAATGTGCTTCACGACCTTTTAAATTCCACTAAAAGTCATGTTGAAGTTTAAATCACAATGCGCCAAAAAAAAAAAAAAAAACATTAAGTTAAGTAAGTAAAAGGGAAATTTAGTCTATTTTTAAGACTTAACTCAGTACGCAAATTTAAACCACTGAAGAAAGAGCAGTTTATCTGGAAAATGGATCTAGTGTTTCAGTTTTGAATATAGAGTTCAGCCTTGAAAATTGACTAAATTTGATTAATTAATATCTCCTGCTCTAATAAACGGAGAGAAATGTGCTAAAACTTTTGTTTTTCAGAAAAAAAATCCTTTCCAGCTATATATAATGTTAGGGGGTGGGGGAAAGTCCCCCCTTCAATTATGCGGGATACACCAAAAATATGACTAATTAATTAATTTAAAAATAACTAATTTGAAATTTAGAATTCTTCCTTCGAAGTGCAACACTCAAATTTTGTACCAAGATTCAGGTCTGTAGGTGCTGTGAGGTCTTCTGGCCATCGGTTACAAACATACATACAAACAAACAAACAGAGCCCGTCATCTTTATATACATAGATGACACTTTTAATGCCATGTTACAGTTTGTAGTGTTCAATGGAAGGATTATTTTAGTTTTAAAGACTTTTTTCTTCTTTTCGTGTGTGTGTGCGTGTGACGAACTTATCTATTTTTAGCGAAATTTTTACGTTTCAATGGAACTTTTGACACAACTCTAGTGCCAAGATTTTCGAAAACTCAACGAACACAGCAATTTTGCCCTTGAAATTTAATATAATTTACCGATTTAACCGTAATTTCAATGTAAAATTGGTCGCTAAATCTAAATTTATTAACATAGGGAACCGATTGTGTCAGGTAGCTCAGCCACAACCATTCTTCCATGATTTTAATGTGAACATTAAAAGGCAAGAAATATAATGTCTTTCGCGCCAACTCTTTCAAGTGATTACAATCTTCAGTGACCCTCAAATAAGCAAGATGGGCTGGGAGGTTGCTAAATTTCCCGATTGTTGCCAAACTTTACGACGCCAAATACGAAGGGTAACTGAATAGCGGTGTTACCGAAAATGTCAGAATGGAACTATTATTGTTAAAAATTTAGTGATGACGGCATTAAATACATGTTTTGAACATGCAATAAAATACTCTTTACACTGCAAACAACTATTGTTCCTTCTCAGAGCGGTTTCTTTTTCTTTGATTTGGAGAAAGTAGTGTTTTACTGGCTGGGAGGTTTGGTAAATTTCCCGATTGATGCCAAACTTTACGACGCCAAATACGAAGAGTAACTGAATAGCCATCAGTAATTTTTTAACAATAATAGTTTTCCATTCTGACATTTTCGGTAACACCGAATTTTGAGGAAGTCAACTGAATAAATTTAAATTCACTGAAGTAAAATTATTATATCCTTTAGTTCAAATGCCCTCCACAACCTTTTAAATTCCACTTACAGTCATGTTAAAGTTTCAATTAATTCGCCAAATAAATCAAAAAGACAGAAAGTTAAGTAAGTAACAGGAGATATTAATTATGAAAATTGAATAAATTTTCAAGGCTTAAATCTATACGCAAAATTTAAACCACTATGTAAATTCAGGGACAGAAGAGCAGTCTGTCTTGAAAATGAACCTAGTGTTTCAGTTTTTTGTACATAGTTAAGCCTTGAAAATTGACTAAATTTGATTAATTAATATCTCCTGTTCTAATTAACTTAGAAAAACGTGCTAAAACTTTTATTTTTCAGAAAAAAACCCCTTTCCAGTGATATAGAATGTTTTGGGGTGAGGGAAGGTTCCCCCCCCCCTTAATTTTGGCGAATACACCAAAAATGAGACTAATTAATTTAAAAATAACTAATTCGAAATTTAGAATTTGGCCTTAGAGATGGATTACACGGGGATACGTTCGAATTTTTGTGCCAAGTTTCAGGTCTGTAGGTGCTGTGGGGGCTTCTGGCCAGCGGTTACAGACGTACAAACAGAGCCTGTCATCTTTAATATAGATAAATATTAAGTAGGGGTAATGGGATGAAGTTTTATTGATATTAAGTTTTATATTTCTTGCAAATTGAAGAAACTGTAATTGATTTTAAGATTTCTTTTCAAAATATTGGTGAATAAAAATTCCTGAAATATATTTAGTAATAATTCATAGAATGAATTTAATATCACAATTCCGTAATAGATTATAGTTATCTTCTTCATTAACAAAAATATTTATATCACTTTGTTTGAACAGTTAAAAAAGTTGTTTGAAACAATTTAGACAGAGCTGAAGCTAGTGAAGCGCTAGCTAAAGAAGGTGCTTATGTTACAAATTCAATGTTGATACGCGGATTCCCGCCTTTGCCCTGGGTGTAACTTCCTTCTCTGTGATGTAAATTCTTTCCTTCAATAAAATCTGTATTGTACTATCTGTGGAGGCAAGGCGCATAGTACGCAGTCCTCATGTGTGTCGAAGTTTATTAACTTCTAGAATAAATAAATAAATAAATGTTGATACGCGGTGAAATAGGCTCGTTTAGTTTTAGCTAAATTTCTCTGAATTTCAGCATTTTAAAATTTTACACCATTTTCTTTAGTGCACATCTTAATCTATATACATAAAAGACTACTTTTGTATGCGTATGACCGGGGTAAACTTCAAAACTACTGGACCGATTTTAACCATTTTTTCACCGTAGATAGCTGCAGTAACAGGGAGCAGGATAAGCTATAATTTATTTCTAAAAAGCTTAGTTTAAAAAAGTTATTATGGAAAATAGTAAATTTCATGTAGTTTCCCCATTAAATGATTAAATTTTCAGTCCATTGTAAGAATGAAGGCTTTCACGGCCGGTGTAAATATTAGTTAAGGATTCCGGGCTGTTGTGCCGTGGTCTGAATGGCTTTAATCCATACGTTTCGAACACAACTGCGGCGGTCATCTTCAGTGGGTGTCGTTGATTAATTTGGCGACTGATGCGAAATTTCGAACTGCTTCAAGATTTTAAATTGAAAACGCAGCTCCCTCTACCTTCTGGCTCGGGATTGACAGATGACTGGATGCCAAAGCTTGTTAACTTTTACTTCTTCCTCCTTCTTGTTAAAATTATTTGGGTGTTTGAAAATTTCAATGGCCTCTCAAGAGGCCTGTCAATCCCGAGCCGGAAGGTAGAGGGCGCTGCGTTTTCAATTTAAAATCTTGAAGCAGTTCGAAATTTCGCATCAGTCGCCAAATTAATCAACGACACCCACTGAAGATGACCGCCGCAGTTGCGATCGAAACGTATGGATTAAAGCCATTCAGACCACGGCACAACAGCCCGGAATCCTTAACTAATATTTCAGTCCATTGTTGCAAAAATTTATTGCCTGGCAACAACAATATTAATAGTGATCATAATGAAAATGTGAACCAAGGCTTCACTGGAGTAAGTATGAAATTTATTGCTTTCTTAGGATTTTTAGATTCATCTGTGCCAATAATCGCTAACGAGGTAAATAAAAAGATAATTGATTTTGGCAACAGTTAGAGAACAGAAAATGTTTATAGTCAAAAAATTTCTAAGTTAGGTACGTAAGATGTTTTTACCAATGTAGTCACAAGGATATAAACTAATGATAGCACTTATTTTACGTGTAATGTTTGGAAATACTTGACTCCAGTGCGATTGATTTTACGAGGTGCGACAGAGAAACTTGCTGATTTTATTTGGATGCTAATTAGCAAGGAGTGGTCAGAAAGGAGTGGGAAGAGTCTCATTTTAAAGAGAGGGTCCTGAAGTTTTGTTATCTCATAGTTTAGTTGTCGCCATGCGTTGGACAAAGGAGCAACGAGCGTTCGCCGCCGAATCTTACTTTTCAAATAATCTTTCGGCTGTCGCCACTCAACGTGCCTTCCGAACTCGGTTCAAAATTCACCCCGTTGTTCCCATTCCTGGCTGGGAATCGACTGTTTTGTGGGTGAAAACATTCAGGGAAAGTGAGAGTGTGGCAAACAGAGGCCCAGGAGGTCAATGGATTTCCAGAACCCTAGAAAACGTCGAAAAAGTGAAAGAGTCGTTTTTGCGCTCTCCCAGGCGTTCGGCGTGTAAACACGCTGCTGCTTTGGGGATTTTTGTTTGGACACTGAGACGAATTCTTCACAACGAACTCCAGTTTCATCCCTACAAACTTGCTGTGGTTCACCAGTTGAGTGATAACGTCTAGTTGAAAGGTGACGTACCGTGGCCGGCCCGCTCTTCCGATTTGACACTCTGTGACTATTTTTTATGGGGGTATCTCAAATAGATCGTTTACAACGACAAACCCCGGACCCTGCAACGCCTGGAGAACAACATCCGGCTTGCTATCACCAACATCCCATCAGTCAATATGCTCGAAAGAGTGCAACAAATCTAGGGTACATGAGTGCATCATTAACAGGGGCCGTCATTCTTCCCGATGTAGTTTTTAAATCTAACTAATATAAAAATTCAGAATGGGTACCATATCTTATAAAAAGTAGTAAACTGATACATGATGTACTTTTCCCTTAGTTGACTTTTCAAGTCTGCAAGTTTCTCCGCCGCACCCTGTACCAAGCTTATAACATTTCCGATTTACCTAAACATTATTTGTAGCTTGCATTTGTATTTAAGGTGTGTAATACAGTTTTTTAGTTTGTCCAGTCAGAAAAAATTGCCATTGTTTACAGAAGTAGCCATTATGGGTATAGATATGCACTTTAATGTTGAAAAATTCATGAACGAGTGTCACTAAAACACCATACCCGGCCGAAACCCGGGCAGGGCCGGGTACCCGGCTAGTACTATTATAAATGCGAAAGTTTGGATGTACGGATGGATGTATGTTTGTTCCTCTTTCACGCAAAAACTACTGAATGGATTTTAATGAAACTTTTACCATAATGTAGCTTACACATCAGAATAACACATTGGCTATAATTTATAACGATATTTGAAAAAGTTCGATTGGAAGGGCTTTTTTCATTCCAATTTAAGGTACATATTTCGCATAAATCTGCGAAGGCTTCCAACAAACTAATTCAGTATTTAGTGCATCATCTCAACTCCCTGTCGATAGCTAGAATTGCGTGTATCATTTCCGCTTTTCGCATTAAATGTTTAAGGCTTTTCTCAAGTCAAATCAAAAAGTAATTTTTTTTCAGCTTCATGGTTAATATAAAGGCTTTTACATAGACATTGGAAACGAACGCGCGCCAGCTCTCTAATGAGCTTTTACTATGATTTGTATTTTAAAACATTTTGTAGTCATAGTTGTAAGTAGAATATTTATCCTTAAGCATAATGTGTTTTTTATTGTGCTTTGAAACGTGCAAATATTATTTTGTAGAACAAAATGTATTCCTTTATTAGATTGTTCACTGCGTCAATTATTTTCTCGAGTTTTGTAAATATGTGTTTTAGAGTATCGGTAACGTAACCGCTAGAAGAGATTTGCAACTAATAAATGGATTAGGTTCAGTATTTTCCAATTTGATGGAGCTTTAAATATAACTTAACGGTATTTCTTAATTTTGTTTCCGTTGATTGGTCACTTTCTGGGTACTTTACAATAGGGAAGTTTCTTAGTATCCGATTGAACAGGAATTTTGCCAAATTTGCTGCAAGATTTTAATAACTGAGATTCTCGGCGATTTTTTCAACTGACGCCAGTTTTTGTGCCAAATACTACGTAATAATACTTTACTTTTTACACGACGTAACCAAAATGAAACGATTAGTCTGATATTTATCGACTGCGGCAAAATTTCAATCATCGATATAATACCCCCACATTTGAAAAGTTCAGTTTTTTTCCTTTTGGTTTCCGATTCCGTATGTATCCATTAAAAACCTTTTTAAAATTATGTCGTAAAGTAATCTACATACTAAATTAATAAAACCCTTAAACAAGACTAAAATTACCATTAATTTGCATTTTTCCATAAATAATTGCTAAATATTCCCTATTAATTTAAAAATCATTTAGGACAAACACTTTTAACGTCATTTTATGGTCAGCAATAGTATCTCAGCATTTGATAACTATTTCTCTGTGACAAAAATTAGTGACATAATAATACTTAATGTATTTTCATAAAGTAAGGAGGGGAGCAAAATTATCCTAGGTATCCCAAAACACTTACGCAAAAATTTGGTGACATTTTAAAAATCGTCAAAGCTTGAGGCGTGTTTTGAGTTCTTTCAGTTCAGGAAAAAAAACAAAGGTAAGTAATTGTTACTCAATATTATTACTGACCCAGGCAACGCCGTGTATTTTTGCTAGTTATAAATAAATAAACTACACTCAACAAAATTTCCAACTAGTTGCACGTTTCTCTACTGGAAAAATTATCAATACATTAATCTTAATTCATTGATTCAACGTACGAAATTGATTTTTAAAATTAAAAATTCCCTCCAACACTTACTACTGAGTATTCGTGACTGCAGTAGACACCTGCCGGATAAGATGTGAAGGACTTCTCTAGTACCAAGAGCCTTTGAATTTTGAAGCGGTAAGCCCTAATTTCGAACCCTTGCTTGAAGGGCCAATTACACGATGCGTAGGCTCAATGGCAGGTAGTTTGGGGCGCAGATATATCTACTCGTGTATAGGTCCCGCGGCAGCAAGGGGATGAATAGAATCTCTTGAGCTTCTCAAAGGGGGTAGTTAGCATCATCAGTTGAATTCAGGAAGCCAGAATGTAGAATTTTCGCCATTTTGAACTCACGGAAAGTTATTTCCTTCGAATATATTTTCAAGCAATATTTTGAGTACTTTGCTGTTACAAGAGATTATTTCTTTCCAGTAAAAAATGAGGTTGAACTAGTATGTGCTCGTGTTTAGACAACGCCTCCTAAATACTAAATGCCTGTAACTTTCTGGCTTTTAGCACAGAGCAAAATTTCATCCTTGGTTCAAGATACACTGCCATCTACCAGAGTTCTTCGAGAAAGATAAATTAATGATTAGTCTATTTCTAAATTTAAATTTAAAAATCAACCAATCAAAAAATTTGTTTCGAATATTGTTTGGATCCATCACCAATAGCTGCAAAATGCAATTGGTTCACGATACACTGCCATCTACTGGAGTTCATCAAAAAATTAACGATTGGTTCATTTCTGAATTTAAATTTAAAAATTAACCAATCAAAAAATAGCCACGACATTATCGGATTGTCGCAAGGTGGCGTTTAAAGTTGAACCCAACTCGACGGTAGCGAAGCAAATGTTATAGGCATTTAGTATTTAGGAGGCGTTGGTTTAGGAGTATCTGGATCTATAACAACAGTATCTGAATCTATTACAGCTCAACTCCAAGGTTTTTTAGTAAGTATATGTTATATTTTTCGTTGCAGAACCGTTAGTAAAGGATGGCGCTAAGAAGTAGTTTGACAGTTAGCAATTCAGTAGTTAATAGGCAAATTCCAGGAATATTTTGTTTCTTTAAACTTAGTTTATTTTTTGCAAGCTGCAAGACGCAAGAAATTTTTCTCCTGTACTAGAAAGCAACTTAACTTAACACTGAACGTCACTACGGGAGGAGCCAATAAGAGCTCACAAGCAGCCAGCGACCTCCTCTAATTCGCCCAGTAGGCTGTGACGTTTTATCTAGCTCGGTTTTCATAGGCTAACGTCACGCAAACGTCACGATGTTTTTGTCAAGAAGGTTGCAGTGTAGTATAGCAGTGTTAGAAACACACGTAGATTATATGGCAAAAGTTGAGACTGAAATTCACTGATTGTTTCAGAAAAATTGTTCCACAAAAGCTTTGTTGAAATTTCTTTCCATCAAAATTCTTGACGTCTTTAACCCTTTATGCCCCAAATTAATTTAGCAAATTTTGAAAATCAATAGGGTCTAAAGCCCCCTACGCCTTAGGACCCCCAAGAAAACTTTCCGATTGCAGGTACCATCTGTCGGCCTCTCAGCGAAGTACAAGGAGCGGTATTTAAAAGCTTCAGCAGGATTCCAGCCATTTAGGATTCAAAATGCCAAATTAATGTAAGCGGGACTTCTGAGTCCCGTCAGGGCATAAAGGGTTAAAGGTAAATTAGAGTTTTCCCAATAATTGATGCATAAAATAGTTTATTTTTCATGTACAATTTATGCACATTTTATTTGTTTATTTATTCATTATTCTGCGGCGATGAAATGTAAATAAAAAGCATTCTAATCTCGTAGCAATTAAAATATTTATGTGTTTGAAAAAAAAAAAAAAAACTGTGTATAAATTCACTCTTTCGATTAACAATAAATAAAAGCTCAAACTCGTTGACGGTCGATGACTTGGAGGTAACGAGGTAGTGAACGCTTTCATCATATTTTATTGACGGAAACTTCTCGATTATATGGCCAAATAAAAACGAGATTACACATTTTTCTCGTTATTTTCAATAACATGACTCAGGTTCATGTCACGATATTGAGGATTAACCCTCAGAACCTGAAGAAAAAAAAAAAAAAAAACGCCACCATGAATCTTCCGCCAAATAACACCAACTCCGTCTTC
>JAXGGA010008922.1:0-54126 GCA_038373865.1 Uloborus plumipes
ACTTTTGTACCAGTGTGTTTATAAAAATAGCTTATTCTTTTTCCATCTCTTCTAAAAATTATCTTTTTTTTCCTTCTTAAAACTCATCTAGATTTACGTAAATGTGCTAGCTTTTTTCTTTTCACAAATTAAAACAAAATACTTTTGCAGAAGATGTTTTGGATTCTTCAAAACGCGGAGTATTACAACAGGGTGCTTCTGGGTATTTATTAGGACAAGAACTCATTTCTAGTCAAAATTCTGAAAGAACGTCTTTGATAAATAATACAGAAAAGCAGAGACCACTCATTTTGCCAAACAGAATGAAAATTTCCTTGGAAATTCCTAGTCATGAAATACTAATGGCTGTGAAACATAAAAAGAAAGTATGCATTTTAAATTTTACTAACTTATTTCTTTATTCTTAGTATGAGAATTTATCATTGATGATGCTTAATTTTAACAATCAAGTTTAAATATGGTAAACAAAAATTTTTAATTTTTGATAATGTATTAGTGAGCCATACAGGGGTTGGACAAAAATATGGAAACACCTTAAAAAAGACACATTTCCTTGTCTAATATGGTGTAGGAAACCCGTTGGTATTCAAAACAGCTTGCAGTCTTCTCGGAATGGATAAATACAGCTCCTGTATGTCTGCCGAGGGAATATTGTACCATTTTTCATGTAAAACGGTGGCAAGTTCAGATAACGATGTTTTCGGTGAATAACGAGAACACACTTTCCGCTCCAATGTAGACCACAAAGGTTGGACAATCTTCAGGTCTGGAGACTGTGGTGGCCAGGGGAGATGTGATAAATCATCGTCGTGCTCAGAAAACCAGTCCTGGACAATAAAAGCTGCTTGAACAGTAGTGCTGTCGCTTTGGAAGACACGATCACCATTGGGGAATAAAATTTGAACCATGGGATGGACTTGATCGGCCAAAATGTTCACATAAGTCTTGGCAGTCATGTGCCCTGACAGAGTTATCATGGGGCCAGAAGAGAATTACGATATGGCTGCCCAAACCATCACAGAAGCCCCGCCATATTTCACTCTTGGCAATAAGGAGTTTGTATTATAGACTTGAGATGGCGTTCTCTAGACGTAAACTCTGCCAGAAGTGGGAAACAATGGTCGAATACTGTGCAAAAAAAATATTTAATTTTCGCAATTTTAAAGTTTTATACATTTTTAATTATTCTTATCATGTTTAATGGGCACTTTAAGTGCAATCTTGTTATACTATGATACTTAGTCATTTTTGAGGGTATTCACTAATTTTATAGTCAACTTAAACTGGGTGTACTACAAACCATCTTAATACATAAAATAATCTACAAAATCATAGAATAAAGCAGAAAAATAAAATACTTTTTCTTTCTTATTACAAGTGTTGGTGTACTTATTTTATGAAACTAATTGTTATACATATAAGATTTAAATTAATAAAATTTAAGCATAAATCATACATGAAACAATGGTCAGTTCTTTCTTTATCAAAATAAAATGCGTAAAAAATGAAATAGTATGATAGAAATATGCTTCCTTCCCAATCTTTTATTTAAAAAATTGAATATGAGAATTTAAAATATAAAAATAGCATTGTTAATTTCGATTCATAACATTTCAAAAATATTCTTTGTAATATTTGCAATTGTGAAAATCATAAAGCTAAGTTTTTTCTGTGCAAACAGATTATGATGTAGAAAACATTTTTAGGAGATGGGTCTCTTTTTTTTTTCTTTTCTTAAAATTTTACCAGATTTGGAAAATAAGTGTTCATTACATTTGGTAAATGTAGTGAGCATCTCGTTCCAAAATTCACTTTCTGCTCTGTTAAGATAGGTTTGGAAATTTAATTCTCACTACTTAAACCATTTCGATTTTTCAAATTCGGGTTCTAAGAACGATAACAGTCGATTTCTGTCTTGGTGTCTACACGAATAAAAGTCTATGAGTTATCTAAAGAAATTTTTTTTGTTGGAATACCTTCAAATATTAACATTTCTCATAGAGAAATATGGTTTGTTGCTACTAATTTTTGTAAATGTTAACACTAAATACAATGAAAAACTGTAGGATACATTTCCATGCTGAATCATTTCAATTTATTTTTTTCCCTTATTTATTTGGAAGAGTTTTATGAAATACTTTTTAGAAGCTTAAATACGGAGCTTTGGTCTTTAAGAACAATTGGTAAGGAAGTACATTCTTCTTTGGTCTTCATTTTAGTAATTTTTTGGCCGAATATGGCCGAATATTTTTGAAATTTGAACTAATGCTACCACTTAAAAAAAATACACCAAATTATTTTTTAAAATCTTTAATAATCTATATTGAACTCATAATCATACAAAAGTGTGCTTTAAATGCAACCTTTGCTTTGATTATTAACAAAAACAAGTTAACTATTCGGCGGCCGAATATTCGGCCTTGAGTTTGGCCGAATATTCGGTATTCGGCCAAATCACTATTCGTTGCATCCCTACATCAGACCATATTACCTTCTTCCACTACACTATAGTCCAGGTTTTATGACTTAAACACCACTTCTTCCTGTTTTGGGCATTAGCATCCTTGATGAATTAATTTTCAATAGCAGCACAGCCAGCAATTCCCTCTTTATGAAGCTCTCTTCCAATTGTTTTGGTACTCACAGGGTTTGATAACATGACATTCATTTCAGGAGTAACTTTGGCAACTGTGGTCTTCTTATTTTTTGTCACAATTGCCCTCAATGATTGTCTGTCACGATCACTAAGCACACAGTTTCGTCTGCGCTGTGATTTAGCGTATGATGTTTTTCTGCATTTCAAATATGTGGAATAAATCTTCGATACAGTACCTCTTGAAACACTAAACACTTCGGCTACTTTGCTTGCGGAAGCACTTACCATAAGTGCTCCACCAATTCACCCACTTTCGAAGTTTGTTAGCTCTGACATAATGCAATGTCAAGCTCACATAACAGTGCTCCGACAACGACTGAACTGTTCAATATATTTACAAAGCTGTATAAGTAGCCTCAGTAGACGAAAATGCTAGTGCCACTTACATATTTCATTGAAATCAATCATTCTTTTCAAACATGCATTTCACTATGTGTTTCCATATTTTTGTCCAACCCCTGTATTTGTTAGATGTATAATTTTTGACAAATTTGTGCCTTAACATTTTTTCAGATTCTTATCACTGGAACAGACCAATTTAATTCTCAGCCCAGCAAAGGAATATCTTTTCTTCAAGAACATGGCCTGTTAAAAACTCCTTTAGATCCACAAGAAGTTGCTGTTTTTCTTCGTGATAATCCACAGTTAGATAAGAAAATGATTGGGGAATATGTCAGTAATAGAAAAAATTTAAAAGTGCTTGAAGCTTTTGTGAGGTATTATATTAACAATTGCTGTCATACTAACACTTTGTTTCATATATAAATGTTTGTTTTATTTTAAAATCTTAATATTTTTTATTGTGTATTTTTATTGGTGATTTCAATATGTATTAAAACTGCCATGGGGTACAAAATTGTGTCCTTACTATGTATTGATTTTTATAAGATATTTTCAAAACTTTGTTTCTGATCTTTTTCAAAGATATAAAAATGAATCAATGCACTGCGCTTAACACGCACACCACTTAGACAGTAAGAGTAGTATTTGTAGAGCTATATAAAAAGGTTCTACTTTTATTTTATTGAAACTGCTGATATAATTAAACTATAAGTAACATATTTATTCCAGACAACCATCCCAAATTGGTAAAAACAAGTTACTTTTCTAGAAACCTTTTTTCACTATTTTTTTACTAGATACTTATACTTAAGAAAAGTAATAAGGAGCCTAATATACATCAGTGAATGTAAATAATTGAATATTTAAGCATTTTTGGAAACTTCATGTTGTTTTGAGCTATTATTTTCTGTGTCCAGATGACCATTTGCTGTATATATACATAAATAATTAAATGTTTGATTGAAATATTTTATCTCTTGATTTTAGGTCTTTCAGTTTTGAAGGTCTTAGAATTGATGAAGCTTTAAGATTATATCTTGAAACTTTTCGATTGCCTGGAGAAGCACCTTTAATATCTTTAATCATGGAACATTTTGCTGAGCATTGGCATGTAAGTTAAAATAATTCCTTATTGATAAAGAAATTCCGTAGTAAATTAGCAGTCAGAAATTTGCAGTAATGTGTTCAGCATAATTAATATATGTTTTAATTATTTACCCAAACGTTAATGAAGAAATGATATGAAGTTCTAAATGTGATATTGCATCACTTAGTTAGGTTTTTTTCAGTTTTTCAATCATTTTGCAACCTATCATTTACGATCGCTTAACGTTAATCTCCCGCGTTTTATTTCTACAACTTTTTAAATTCACCCCGGAACGCCATTCCGTTTTAATCTTTTCACTGCCCTTAATTTTCCGCTCATTTACATGTATCATTTAAGCATTTTCGGTTTAATTAACGCGTTTTCGAATCGCGATTTTCCTAATTCCCTTTTTTTCAAAATCTGGTTTTTTTTGCATTTCGCCATCTTGTATGAGCGCTTCGAAATTCTTTCCATCCTTCCCGCTTTGGTTTTCGATTACCGCCGGGTCACTCTTTGAACCACGCTACACGCTATTGGCCGAATTTCCCCTGAAACTTTCCTGCTCGCATTCTTCAGGTCATTGACTCCCCTCCTACGCCTTCTGTGATTGACCCGCTCAAGGTCAACCGCCAGAACTAGGCGCTTCAACGCGCGCTTTCTACAGGACTTCCCCGAGAAACTTGTTGCTGGTAAGAGGCGATAAGACGTGCGGATTTCCTGCCATTTTCTTTGCGAAATCATGAGGCTGAAGCGGGTGTGCCAGGGCGGCGTTGCCCCCCCCCCCCCGCGTAAAAGACGACTATAGGGCTTGGATCCCTGTAAAGGAAAGTGTCGAGTATCATTGTTTTCATCCAGTGACTCTACATATCACTGCTAGCACGCGAAATTTTGCTGGGAGGCAAGCGAGCGTCATGTCATCAATTTGTTGAAGCCGTCGCCACCATTTTCTTCTACTATTCTCCTGAATGCCTAATGATGCCCGTCCTGCGTCTCCGTCAAAGGCCGCCTCCTGACTCATCCTATTCCGAATCCAGTGTTCTTGAAAAGGGAAGCGTTATATCATCGAGATGACGAGAAGCCATCGCCACCATCTTTTTTTATTCTCTCGGATGCCTAACGATATGCGTCCTGCCATATGTGTTTTCTTCATAAGTGCCCCTTGCGACTCCGCCAGCTCCGATCCTGTTTCTTTTCTCAACAAGGAACAATTTTAGTCACCTCATCCTCTTCCTAAATAATTAACTGTGCTTCCTCATCAAAAATGCCGTCTACTAAGTTTGATTGAATCCTTTTTCTCTGATGTTCACCATTTTCACACACAAGGAACCCTCGATGTTGCATAATGTATTTAACCTTTTTTTGATAAGCTGTACCAGGAGATCTCTTGAAGGTTTATTTTTATATTGATAAGAAGTGATGTGTAAGAGTGCAACTATATGGAAATTAAATGGTATACCGATTAATTGGTCTTTTTACTGAAGAACTCAACATGCATACATAATAAATGGGTAAGTCAACTTTATTTTAAACCTTTTTTTCTCAACTTTTGGATTTTCGAACATGAAGGGCACCCAGGGCTGTCGTAGACCTGGCGTTTTTGCGGTAATTTTTCTTCACTTTGTTACTTCTACTAACGTCTCGGCCTTTAACCTAATTGACTTTTCTTTGAATTTCTAGGGAATATTTTCCCATTAATCTTTAACTTTGCCTTTTTTTTATTTTTTTTAACTTAACAAATTAAATGTAACTAATTGCATCTCAAAATGATGCGCATCACACCACACTAAACACGGTGATTAAATATTTACATGGCTTATTCATAATTGGATCATTAATAAATTGTTGTAACATCATGTTCTTTTTTATTTCATCACTTGTGTATTGGTTAGAAGTTCTTAAATGTTTAATGAATGATCAGAAGCCTTTTTTGTATTGGTTGTCGAATTTCTTGAGAGCAATAACTTAGATCCCTAATTCATAGACTAGTTTCAAGAGAAGATAATAAAGAGACGAAATATTCATTTCTCAGTACTGTAAAACTGATAGTAAACTGCATAGAGCCTCTGCATGCCAAGTATTCACTATAACCCATTTTTCAAAAAAAAAAAAAAAGAAAAAAGTGAAGAATTTTAGATAACTGAGGTTGCTCTACTGAATGTTACAAAGAAAGGAAGAAAAGAAAAAAAAAAACATCCACGGTATTAATGACTTTAGAACTCTTATTCATAACTTGATTATCAAAACATTTCTCAACTTTTTTTTAATCAACAATTATTATAGAAACCATTCCTTTTCATTTTTTTCTTCTTTAAAGTTGTCAAAAAAAAGAAAAGAAAAAAGAAATTCTAATAATAATCATAGTAAAATTAAAATAAATTATCTTCTTTCTTCAAGAGGTGATTTCAGCAGTGGGAGTGGGATCAATGTAATAGGCCTAGTGGAATGTTAGATATTGTAGGCAAAAGAGAGATTTGGGACACATTAAGAAATAGTTTTGTAGTGCTCCTGATGCTATGTAAAGTAATCTTAGAAACAATGAATGAAAGATCTACATGGAGCAAAATTTTAGATTATTAGAAGTGAATTCCCCCTTTCTAATGATTTCATTATAAAGGTTTAAAATGAAATTGAGTTGAATTGGAGCTCAATTACATTAGAATTCCAAATTGAGATTGCAAATTCCAATCAGAACAAATGTCTTATAGTTCCCAGGGATTGGTGAGCAATAGTGAGTAGGGGAAGTTAGCCTCATACTTTTTTTCTCCTAAAGAAGGAAGAATAACAATGCTACTTGACTGTTTTACTAGTGCTATTTACACACTATCTATTACAAAAAGTTCAAATGCTTTGTTTTATGTATCAAAAATGCTACTTGCTATGCTGTCATATTTTGTGTATAAATTTGACCCAATTGTACATGAATTGTATAAAAATACCTTTTCTCAGGAAATATTTAATTTAAAATTGAACACTTCAACATGTTAAGTTTTAAAAGTGAGTATATTAAATATGTTTGTATTATTGATGAAAACTACATCATTTGACTGATAGTAAGCTTTGTTACTATTTTAAATAATTTTATTGTGCTTTGTATTTTAGTTATGTTTAATTATGTTTTTTCTTCTTTTTCCAGAAAAGTAACAATGAGCCGTTCTTCAATAATGATGCTGCTTTCACACTTGCTTATGCCATAATTATGCTAAATGTTGATCAACATAATCACAATGTCAAGAAGCAAAATATCCCAATGACTATAGAAGTAATTTTCCAGATTTAAAAATATTTTTATAATTTGCTTTGATGTAAAAAAATATTTTTTTATGTTGACTTTTCTTCCACAAACTGGTGTTTTTTCAAAAATATATATATATTGTGCTGGAAGTATAAGCTTTTTTCTTAATTTTAAATAAGCACTTACTCTTTATTTTCTCATTGAAAAACAAGTATTATATGTTTTTTTATATATTTAAAACACAATGCACAAAACTAGAACTAAACTCAACTTTGACCTCCATTGTAATTCATTATTTTGAATGACTTTCATTGATTGTTTTTAACTATGCCTAAGTAGGTTTCCTTTATCACATTATTTTCTCCAACAGTATGAATTTTATAAATGAGCAAATGCTGGACCTACATACCTGCTAATGCTCTGAAGCTTCTGCTAGAAATTTCAATAACCTTCGATGCTTTTTCCGAAATATAGGCAAAAGTGCAGGTGTACTGATGGAAGGTCACTCTGACCTCCCAAAACTTTCCAAATTAGGAAAGTTTTGTTTGACAATTCATCGACTTTGAAGACATAATTGCAATTTTTAAATGCCTGACCAACCCATTTATTAGATTTACCTATGTGTGCATGCTTATATTTTATCCTTCAGCAAAATTCAGCGAGAATTTCCGCCGTCCCAACAAGTTTTGGGGCCCCTTATAGTAGTGTTAAGCACTGTAGTGAACACATTTGAGTTGGATCTTTTCTTCTTTATTCAGTAGGTGTCCTGTATGTCTCTTCACTCACCAATTGTTATCAAATAGTAATTTTGTTTGATTTCATTTCATATTTTATATTTTTAATGTATTTGCTTGTACTAATTTGGAGTAAATTCATGTTTAAAAATATAAACAGATAAGATATTGAAAGGGAGAAGAATATTTTAAAAATTTATTCAGGAAGAAAATTCTTCATTTGAAATTCTTGAACTATGAACAGTTTTGTATGATCTCATGAAAGCTTTAAAAGCACATGCATCAATTTAAAGAACCTGTTTAAGTTTTCATAAGCATGCAACCCTCGGTAGGCATAGAATAATTTTACAACAGACGTGTAACTGCGACAAGCACATCTTTTTTAACACATACCCCTCCCCCCCCTGCCCTCAAAAAAAAAAAAAAAAAACTGGGTCAGAAAACGAGAATAAGCAATATATACTTGCTCATGAATTCAGGTTTGAGTGCCCATACTAAGAACATCTTTTTAATGGCAGTGTGGTTTGAGAAATTTTTGTGGTACATTTTTTGAATTAAATTATCAATACTCGTTATAATATAATAAAAAGTAAATATGTTTTGATGTATAAAAACTACTTTATATATATATATATATATATATATATATATATATATATATATATATATATATATATATATATATATATATTGAAACAGGCAAATAAAATGAAAAGATGAAAACCAAAATACAAAAGCGAACCAAAGCGTAGCATTTCATCAGGGGGAAGACCACATTTTGGTTCGAAAAGGCTCTTTCTATATAACATGTGGGAGGGTCCCAAAAACATGTTATCTCCCCCGAGAGCCTTGAAAGAAACCAAGAAAACACAGAACACTCACCTTCAAACGGAAGGAACAAGGAATGTAAAAAAGCACCTGAATATATCCCGAAGACAAAAACATCTAAGTGATACTGGAAACTATGCATGACGCAGGTAGGAAAAAAAAAGTTACGGGTACAGTATATTGACAGGACACAGCCCAGCTTTTTTTAGATAATTAGAATAAAAAGATGACGGAACATTATTGTATTGGAGTGCAGATTTCAAAAGAGTAATGTTTTTTTGAATGTAGTTATTATTGTTACAAATATTTTTAATCCTGCAGATTTCATTAATCAGGGTATTGCGAAAAACTTTGATAGAGATGTTTGATTCCCAAGTAATCAGTCTATTAACGTGAAAATTAAAAGAATGTTTTTTATCATAAAGGTCAATATTCAAATCATTTTCTGTAATAGAGATGTGCAAATCTAGAAAATCTGTTTGTTTAATATTATCATTAGTGTGAACGAGATCAAGATCTGTAGGATAAATATTTTTAGAATCGTTATAAAAGGAATCATAGTTGAAAATAATTAGGTCGTCAATATACCTGAATGCTTTAGGGATTGTATAAGTGTAGTTTCTTTCAAAGTAGTGAAGGTAAAGATTAGCTAAAACGGAAGAAAAATTGGAACCTTGTGGGATACCCTTAATTTGTAAAAAACAATGCTCGCCATTAAATATGTAGTTATTGAAAATGCAAAAATTAATTAAATTAAGCCAAAGAGTTTCATTAATGCCAAGTGAGATGCTGTAGTCGTAAAAATAAGACAGAAGAACATCTTTAAGGCTGGATAAGGAGATACTTGTAAAGAGATCTTTAAAGTCAAAAGAGAAAATACATTCGATTTTATTATTTTTCAGGAAATCAAGAACTGGTGCGTTATTTTTAATAATCCAAGTATGTTTTTCATCAATAATTTTGTTAAAAAGGTTGTTTAGAATATTTACAAAAATTTTTCCAGGTGACTTCATGTAAGAATTGGATCCACATGTAATAAAACGAAATTTTATAGGATTTTTGTGGAATTTAGGATAAATGGTGATATATGGAAAGATGATCTTGTGGCTTTTGATTTGTAGTTTTTTGTTGAGTGCAATAATTTTTTTAGTGATAATGCTATAAGTAGTAGAAACTTTTTTAAAAGTTGAGGAATTTTCAAGTTCTGTATCTAAAAGTAGCAGGTAGAATTTTTTACAAATAATGGAAAAATTGTTAGCGGCTTTATCAATAGGGGCAATGATAAAATTACTTTGAAGCTCTCTAATGTGTGGGGTGAAATCAGCAAGTTTAAGCAAATTTTTAATTTTGTAATTCTGAGGAAAATCCTTAAAATAATAATACAGTTTCCACTTCCATTCGCAAAAGGCTTCTAAAGGAGTATTATTAGTAATTGAAATTTTTAAAATAAAAGAGTCAAGGTCTTGCAGGAACGATCCTAAAAGGTGTTTTTTATTGGAATAAAAAATAGGTCTAAATTTAGTGCCCTTGTACATCAGATTACGAAGAGCGATGTTATTAACAATAACATTGTTCTGTGTTTTCTTGGTTTCTTTCAAGGCTCTCGGGGGAGATAACATGTTTTTGGGACCCTCCCACATGTTATATAGAAAGAGCCTTTTCGAACCAAAATGTGGTCTTCCCCCTGATGAAATGCTACGCTTTGGTTCGCTTTTGTATTTTGGTTTTCATCTTTTCATTTTATTTGCCTGTTTCAATATTAATGTGCTGTTCTGTTTCTAGCGGCTTTGCGCTGACAGTTCAGTACAGGCTTTGATGTTCATGTATTTTTATGTCTTTTGGGATTTTAATTTCCCCCCCTTTTTTAATTATATGTATTTCTGTATTCTGTATATATATATATATATATATATATATATATATATATATATATATATATATATTTTTTTTTTCTAAACCATGAAATAAGTTATTACTTCAGAATAGAATTGTTGAAATTGGATTCTTGTGAAAATAGAAGGTGGCAAAAAAGTTTTTTTCTATTGAAAAAAAAAAAGGGAGGGGGGCAGAGATATTAAGTTTGGAAACCTCTGACCTTATGTGTTAGTTTACATATATGAATATATATTCAGAAAATTTAACGTGTCATGTTTAATTTTTAAGAAACTGATTTGCTGTTTTAATTTATCTAGGACTTCAAAAAAAATTTAAAAGGCGTAAATGGAGGAAATGACTTTGAGGAAAATTTATTAGAAGAAATATATGTATCGATAAAGTAAGTGTGACTTTCATCTTTTTTTTTTCATTTTTAGGCATTGTATTTCTATAATGCAGTATGTTCAACACATGTAGGATTATATTTCCTAGTAATATTAATTTATTGTTCATAGAAAACTTTTAAATTAGTAGGCTTGAAAATGTAGTTTAATATTTAAGAGAGCTCTAAATATGTAAATTATGAACAAATTAGAAGGTGCTGATTGAATTCTGTATTTACTTAGATCTAAAACATATTCTAATGTAGTAATATATGTGTGATATTGCTGTTGTGCAAGAACTTGCAGTTGGTAGTTGAAATTAGTTGACTTTATGATTTATCTGTAGCTTGGTTGCATTATAATTCTTTCTGATACATTCTTCCAGAAAGAAAATAATTTATGTTGAAAGAATTACTCAAAACAAAGAAAGATAAATAATTGAATAAATTAATTTCATTAAATTGTATCAAAAATCTCTTTATTGTTTAAAATATCCGCAGAAATGAGTTATTTATAATTCTTTTAGAGGTGAGGAAATAGTTATGCCTGCAGAACAAACAGGAGTTGTTAGAGAAAATTATTTGTGGAAGGTAAAGTGAATAAATACATACATACCAACATTTTCATATCTGGATTTTTAAAACTCAGACATGACCTAAGTTTTAATTTATTTTCTGTTTTAAAATGTAGGTATTGCTTCGAAGAGGAAATACCAAGGAAGGAAAATTCATCCACACACCTAATGGACTGTTTGATCATGACCTATTTTCACTGGTTTGGGGACCAACAGTTGCTGCTTTATCTTTCATTTTTGACAAAAGCTCTGAGACAGTTATAATTGAAAAGACTCTCTCTGGATTTAAGAAATGTGCCATGATTGCTGCTCATTATGGAATGAGTGATGTTTTTGACAACTTAATAATTTCATTGTGCAAATTCAGTACACTTACAAACAGCTCTGAGGTAATTCATTGCTTTTCTTCTAAGCCCATACTTTTTCTTTCATTCATATACATGTTTCTAAGCATACAGAAGTTTTTATAACTGCTGCTCCTTTTGTGCTAGGTTTATTTTTTATCTGTTTCCGTGTAACAGTTGTTTGTTGTTTTTTTTTTATCCTTTGTTTTATTTGTTCAGAGAAGGTAGCATTTTTTATGTTTTATGACATCAAAAGATTATCAGACAAAGTTTTTAATGCTAATGTATAAAATTCAAAGTTGTTACAATATACAGAAAAAAAAAAGAACTTTATTGTGCTAATTTAGGGTAGTGAAAGGAAAAAAAAATCACTAGGAGGAAAAAAAAATCTCTGAAATTGCAGGTTTCGTCAAATAATTTATTATTTAGATTCTTTCCTTATTGTACTTAAAAATAAAAAAGAGATAGATTGCTCAAAATTTTGTTTTGTAACTTAATTTTTGACAATTATGATAACCTTTTATTTAAATTTAACTGTGCATAGCATTATTTGCATATTGAAAGAATTGTTTTATTTACTTTTTAGACGCCTAAAACTTTGCCACTTTCTTTTGGAAATAACACAAAGGCTCAAATGGCAACGAGAGCAATGTTCGGATTGGCTCATCATCATGGAGATATTTTGAGAGAAGGATGGAAAAATATTTTAGATTGCGTTCTTCAACTTTACAAAGCCTTATTGCTGCCTAAAGAGTTAACTGAAGTAATCCTTTTTCATTTTTTCTCCTGTTCCTGTAACTTAAGTCAGAAAGTTGTCAATGGTTTGTTTTTACAAGCTTTGTTTTATAGATTTATTTACTGTGTATGTTGTGTTTTTAATATAAAGTAATGGTTTTCTCATACAACTTTAACTCTTTTTTTCTTAGGACTTTGATTATTTTTACTTCCCTCTTTTTATGTATATACAATAGGATGTATCACGAAAAACCTTTTTTGGAAATTCAAAATTTCAAGGTGATAAAAAGTTGTCACTATATTCACATAGTTACCAAAAAATTTTATTTGGAAATTGAAAAATATTTAGGCATGCTGGGATTAACTTGAAGTTTCAAGTATTTTAGTCAAAACGATGATTTTCTGAAAAAATGCATAAATTATGTGTTAGCAAAAATAATTATTTAAGTGCAAAAATGGATTACCTAAAGTGCAATCTACCAATAAAAATGCATTAAAGCTAAAATTTAACTTTTAGGTCTCCAGGAATCGCTATGAAAAATCTCACATTTTTGCCAGTTCATCGTATTTTTAGAATATTTGCCCATCCTACAGAATAATTTCTAATATTGCATAAAAAAATCACAAATATTTGCAGTACAGGGCTTTTAAATAGACTACTGCTGTACAACTATAGCAGCACAGTATTACAGTCTGATTTCAAGGTCGTATAGTTTCCCTGTGACTTAGAAGAAGGATGCCACGTAAGAGCGTTGTGCATTCGTGTCTGCTTCCTCTCTCACCACTTCGGTTTTGATTTCTTGGTCAGTCTGTTTTTCTGTAGTTCAGGTTTGTGATGGTACTGGTACGTTAGGTGTTGATTTGTTAATTCATTGTCATGAGCAGAAACACTCACTCTAAATCTACGATAAACGCTCTACAGCCGTTCCAATAGTTTTAAGTGATTTTCAAGTTTTAAGTGATTCTAGATTCTGTGTTACTGACAGTGATTTCATTCAACAGGGTTCAAGTGATGTTTCAAGTGTTTTAGTTAGTAAAGATATTTCATCAAAGGATAAAAGAGAAATTGTTAGTGTTTCAGTAGTAAAACAATTCCTACCATTGGATCTGCTGTCATTTTCTAGAACATATGATTGCAGACGCATTTCCAATAGAGCAACAGCTCATTTCGCAAGTGCTCTTTTGCAGGCTTTAGATGTTGTGACACCTAAAGATCAGAAAACTGTAGGTGCTAAAACAAAGGTTTTTCGTGAGAGTGTGAATCGCAGTCAAAGTATTAGTTCAACTCTCACCTAGTATAATGATGCATGTCTTTTCCTGAACCACTGTCTGGAGTTACATAACCAAGTAATTTTAAATTCAGTTCTTCCACCAAAGATATGTGTTCTTCTTTTATGCTTTTCCGAACGAATTTGCCACTCACAATTTTTTTGAGTACAGTTTCCTCTTTTGGACCAGCAAAATAGAGTGATTTTTTCTGAAGTAAGAGTGAATTTCTTTTTTATCCTCTGATGAAACATTTTTAATAGCTAATATACTTGAGCCATCACTTGAATCCTGTTGAATGAAATTGATGTCATTAACAGTGCATTCATGTTTCAAAACAGGTGTTTTTGTTGGTCGCAGATTTCTGTTTATCTCGGATTGTAAGTCCTTTTTTTCCCTTTTGCTACGTGTTTTGAGTTTTATAATTATTTTTGCTTTACGCATAATTTATGCATTTTTTTAAAAAATCCTCGTTTTGACTAAAAATATATGGAAACTTCAAGTTAATCCCGGAATACCTAAATATTTTTCAATTTCAAAATAAAAATTTTTGGTACCTATGTGAATATAGTAACAACTTTTTATGAACTTGAAATTTTGAATTTCCAAAAAAAGTTTCTCGTGATACACCCTAATATAAGGGAGATCAAAAAATGTTTGATCTAACTTTGAAAGAGTTTAGAGAGAGCAAATACAAAAGTATTCACAAAATAATGCTTGTCCCAATCCACCATGTGAAGGTGGTCCTGGGTGCTGTGTAGAAAAGTTAAAAATAAAAAAAGATTGTGGGAAGTTGTTTGCCTCTTTGATTTAACACAACTCGCAGTTCTGTAATTCTAGGGATTTATTTTTAATTATTGGCAACAGATTAAAAATTAAATTTGAGGCGTATTATTTACAAATGAATTTTTTTTTAAATAAAATTGTTGTGCTTTATTTTTTTTTATTCATTTTGAAAATGCTTAAGGAATTTGCTATGGAAGAAATTCTGGGAAGTTGTACGCCTCTCTGATTTTACACAACCTGCAGTTCTGTAATTCTAGCGAGTTATTTACTATTGCTAACTGCATTGTTTAAAAGCTTCTACAACTTTATATACTCCTTTATTTACTTTTTAAGCATATATTTCATTAGATGAGAAATGCTTATTTTGTTTCTAGAAATTAGCTTTAAATGCTAGAGGTATGTTTAACATAATTTACAGCCTTAGATAATTAGGAGAATGTTGATCAGATGCTAGGGTATCAACGTCGGTATATAGGAAAGTTGGAGTGTTTAGTTTTTGACAGAAGTTGTTGTTTAAGTTTCAAACTAAGGCTAATCACTCCTATTAAAATCTGTTAGTATTTATTATTATAAGTAAGTTTTTTTTTCTTCTCTCTCTTTTTACCCCTCTTATTTCTGTAACACATTTTGGACTGATGTATTGTGGATGCATTGGCTATAATTTCATGAGAACTATTTTAAGTACTTTGTTGTTACTATATCAGTTTCCTTCATTTGCAGGCAGAAGATTTTGTCAATCCAAATGGTGTAATATCGCTAATACGAGAAACTATTCCTACCATTCCTAGAGTTGAATCTGGACTGTTTAGTTCTTTCTACTCATATATCACATTGAATTCAGAATCACCTCAGAAACAACCAACTCAGGAAGATGAAGCAGCAAAACAAATATCCTCAAAATGTATAAATGAATGCCATTGTGAACAGTTGTTTACAGAAAGTAAATTTTTGCGAGTTGATTCACTTCAAGAGCTTGTAAAAGTGAGTTTTTAATATTTCATTATTTACTTATTAACAGGGGTCTATCCAGGATATTTTATTCATGTCCTGTTTTTAGAATGCTATGAAAACTGATCAGGAATTTTGTTAAGTTCCAATTAAATGTATATAATTCTGTCAAAAGCTATATTTAAAAAAATACCTTAGCAGTATATATTTAAACATATAAAATTCAACATTAGCAAGCACAAAAAAGAACTTAAGTACATTCATTAATACAAATACTTTTTTCTTTTTTAGATTAATAATGAAACTCTTCAAATAATGTTAAGATGGTTAACTTTTGTTGATAATCGCAAAAAAAATATAATTGAAAAGTTTTTACAATAATTGAAGTTCAAGCCATACACACTGTATCATATTGTTACAAATCTTGTAAATAGTTGTTGTTTTTCCTGCCTTGCTTTATTTTCATTAGTTTTGGTTTTATCTGACGTCATGTTGCAAAGGTATCTGAAGATATCACTTTTATCACTGGTATACCGGCCCTCTGTAACGTTTTGTAGTTTTTATACTTGCCCTACATTTGATAAGCGTGAAGACATTTTCCCCTGAGTGTGTTTTTTTTTTCTTCTTTTTCTTTTTATCGCTAGAACTTTCTCAATGGAATTTTTGAAGTTATGAATGATTTGGAATACTCCGGGTTTTTCTGGAACATTATCGAAACTACGTTTCCAGTATAAATAGCTGGCCTTGAACACAAGTCAGTCAGTTTTTCTCAGATGGGTTTTCTGAGATGCTCGTTTTCGTTCGCTTGGGCGGATGGTTGTTTTGCTTTTGTAATTGCTTAATTACTGTTCACGTTAGATACGTGGTGCTGAGTTACTGTTGAGAGAACAGTGTACTGTTTGTTGCCTAATTGCTGATGTTTAGCAATTGTTTTCTGCTCTTATTGTAAATAGTGTAAATACTTGTAAATAAATTTATAGTTACTTCCTCAAGATTGGAATGCTCATTTGAAGAAAGTTGAAGGTGCAACGGACTCGTTACAATTTTGGCGCCCAACGTGGGGCATCTTCAAGGACTTTCTTGGAATTACCTGTGAATTCGGACTTTTCTTCCTAAGGACTTTTTGACTTCTGAATTTTATGGTGATTACAAGAGCAATGGAGGAACAACTGCAAAAACTCCTTGATGCGATCAACGCTGTTAAAAGTGACATGACTGCGAATCAAGAACAATTAAAAAATGATATGGCGACTCTGGCTACTAATCAAGAACAATTAAAGAGTGATTTAACCGCTAGCATAACTTCAAGTCAAGAAGAAATTAAGAATGAGTTAACCGCTAGCATAACTTCAAGTCAAGAAGAAATTAAGAGCGATCTAACGTCAATGAAAAGTTTGGTGGAAAGTAAATTTGCTAATATGGAAAATAAAGTGGAGGCTCTAGAAGAAAAAGTTGACAGCGTTGAGGATCGAATCACCACAGTAGAAAACCATGTGGAAAAGAAAATTAAAGAACTTGAATCAAAGTTATCAGGCTCCTGCAACAACTCAGACAGCGTTGAGAATCGAATCACCACAGTAGAAAACCATGTGGAAAAGAAAATGAAAGAACTGGAATCAAAGTCATCAGCATCCTGCAACAACTCAAGTGACTGTGTAGCTGCAGCTGGAACTTCTCGTCCATCCATCAAACTGGCCACGTTTGACGGGAAGACCTCGTGGAATATTTACAAGAAGCAGTTCCTCATCGTTGCAGAAGCAAACTCCTGGGACTCTTCCACGAAAGCCTGTCAACTTGCAGCCTCGCTGAGAGGGGATGCAGCTGATATACTACAGACCTTCCCAGAGGACAAGCACCATGACTTCGAAGCATTATCATCGACCTTGGAGCTTCGCTTTGGCGAATCCTGCCAAAAAGAATTCAGCCAACTTCAGCTGAAATCCCGACTCCAGAGGGCTGGAGAGACTTTTCAAGTTTTTGCAGCAGACGTTGAGAGGCTTTCCCATCTCGCCTTCTCGGACTGTCCTTCGGGTGTTCGCGATAGCCTGGCCCTGAACTACTTCATAGACGGAGTGCGAAGTCCAGAAATTCAGACGGCTCTCCGGATGGCGGACATTAAAGATCTTAAATCCGGTCTGGTCTACGCAATGAAGTTCGAGGCTGCACAGCAAACATCCCGCAAGGATCGCCATTCAATCAGGGGCGTGGAAGTGAGTGCCCCGGATTCGAACTCAACTTGTCTCTCGGAAATTAAGCGACAAATCAAAGAGATCTCGTGGACCCTGAAGAAGATTACGGCTCGCAAAGACCAAAGTAGACAACCACTGAAGTGCTGGAAATGTGGCGGTGAGGGCCACGTACGAAAGAACTGCGAAGCTCGCCAAGAAAAGAAGACGTCTCCCAAAGTTTTCCAGATTTCCCCAAGAAGTGGCGGCTGCAACGGACTCTTCATTTACGCTTATGTGAATGGGTTTCCCTGCGAAATGATTGTGGACACAGGAGCCAACGTTACCATTATTAAGACTGATGTAGCTCGTCAATTTGGACTCAAGATCTTATGGACGCCGCCCTGCGTTACTCTCCAAACCGTGACAGGTGACAAAATCGAGATTGAAGGAAAAGTGAACGTAGAAATAATGTTCGGGAGCGCCACTTACCATCACACGGCATTCGTAGCTGACATTACAGATCCCTTCATTCTCGGAAAATTTGATTTTTCTATCGACTTTAAAAATAATGAGCTGCACTCGATGAGGGAAGACATAGCAATTTTCAATGCTGAAAATAACTTAAAATCCGCTCATCAAATAATAGCCCAAACAGATTTATTGATTCCCCCAAGATCAGAAATACTAATACCTGGCTCCATCAATGAAAACAACAGCTTTAAATTCGGCCTAATTGAATATCCTAACCAGAGTAATAGCCCAAAAGGAGTACTAGTGGCATCTACGCTTGTGGACCTTTCAAGGAATGCAGTTCCTGTGAGAGTCGCCAATGTGAGTGAAAGACCGAGGAATATTAAGAAAGGAGAAGTGTTGGCAACTTGTACTCCCGTAAACTGCATCATCAGAAGAATTGATTCCTCCGAGACTGTGTCTTCCGAGTCCTTGACTTCGAAATTAATTGGGAGTGCACCATTATCGAAGGATCAAAGATACGCTGCGGAAAAATTGGTGGACGACTTCAAGCAGGTGTTTTCATCTACACCCGAAGATGTTGGTCGCACGAGTTTAGCGCAGCATAGGATCGACACTGGAGATCATCCCCCTATCAAGCAGCATCCAAGACGACTACCGTTCGCCAAGAAGGAAGAGGTTGAGATCCTCGTGAAAGAGATGCAGGAGAATGACGTCATCGAACCCTCATCCAGTCCTTGGGCATCCCCTATCGTCTTGGTCCGAAAGAAAGACGGCTCCACCAGATTTTGTGTTGATTACCGACGCCTGAATGACGTCACCAAGAAGGACAGTTACCCTCTTCCACGGATCGATGATACTCTGGACACCCTTTCCGGACACAAGTGGTTTTCGACCCTGGATCTAAAGAGCGGCTACTGGCAGGTGGAGATACACCCCGACGACCGAGAGAAGACGGCGTTTACAACCGGACAAGGCTTGTGGCAGTTTAAAGTGATGCCGTTCGGCCTCTGCAATGCACCAGCCACGTTCGAGCGTCTTATGGAATCAGTGTTACGAGGACTCTCTTATGAATCCTGTCTTGTCTACTTGGACGACATCATCATCATAGGACGCAGTTTTGAGGAACATTTGGCTAATCTTAGGAAGGTGCTGCAAAAGCTTAAGGAAGCCAACCTGAAGTTAAGTCCGTCCAAATGTAATTTGTTCCGCCGTGAGGTGAACTACCTTGGTCACATTATCTCTTCAGAGGGTGTACGAACAGATCCAGATAAGGTATCAGCAGTCAAGAATTGGAGCCGCCCCGAAAATGTCCATCAGCTGCGAAGTTTCCTGGGGCTCTGCACGTACTACAGGAAGTTTGTGAAGGGTTTTTCCAATATTGCACGACCTTTGCATAAGCTGACGGAGAGCAAACAAAAATTTGAATGGTCCAAAGAATGCGAGGATGCATTTCTACAGCTGAAGGAGGCTTTAACATCAACGCCTATTCTCTCTTATCCTCAGCCTGAAAAATCCTTCATACTTGACACTGATGCGAGCCACGAGAGCGTTGGAGCTGTATTATCTCAAGAAATAGACGGTAACGAACATGTCATCGCCTACTGGAGCAAATGCTTGTCCAAGTCGGAGCGAAATTATTGTGTCACGAGAAAGGAATTGCTCGCCATAGTTAAAGCTGTAGAACATTTCCATCATTACCTCTACGGCCGTAAATTCCTGCTCCGGACAGATCATGCCTCTTTAACTTGGCTTTTGAATTTCAAGAATCCAGAGGGCCAGGTAGCCAGGTGGATACAGCGGCTCCAGGAATATGACATCGAGATTAAGCACCGAAAAGGTTTGTCACACGGTAATGCTGACGCATTATCAAGAAGACCTTGTTCCGAGAACTGCCATTATTGCTCCCGAATTGAGAAACAGTACGGGACGACAATCCCTACTGCCTGTCAAGTTACTGCTACTTCATCATCTTCAGATCCTGATCCATGGAGTGACGACCAAGTTAGAAAAGATCAGCTTGAAGACCCAGACCTAAAGCCTATCATAGAGTTAATGGAAAAGGACAGTCGGCGACCTAGTTGGCAAGACGTTTCTATCTACAGTCCTGCAACGAAGAGATACTGGGCTCTATGGAAATCTCTCCAGTTGCGAAATGGCGTCCTGTATCGGAAATGGGAATCTGACGATGGTAAAGCATTCAAATGGCAGTTACTCCTTCCCAGATCAAGAATTCCAGACGTTCTAAAGGAATTGCACAGTAGTCCGACTGGAGGACACTTTGGTATCCTGAAAACCCTCCACAAGGTTCGAGAGCGCTTCTTCTGGAGCAAGGCGAAGGATGACGTGGAGAAGTGGTGTCATTCTTGTGACGCCTGTGCTGCCCGTAAAGGACCGAAGAGAAGAAGCCGCGGGAAGCTACATCTTTACAACGTAGGAGCTCCTTTCGAACGAATCGGGATCGACATTCTTGGTCCTCTACCGAAAACTACTGATGGGAACAAATACATTCTCGTTTCCATTGACTATTTTACCAAGTGGCCCGAAGCATATTCCATTCCGGATCAAGAAGCTACCACTGTAGCAGAGACTCTAGTCCAGAATTGGATCTCGAGATATGGGACACCCTTGCAGATCCATTCCGATCAGGGAAGAAACTTCATCTCTGCTGTGTTTAAGGGCCTATGTGATATCCTCAAAATTGAGAAAACTCGAACGACACCACTACACCCACAATCGGACGGCATGGTGGAGAGATTCAACAGGACAATCCTTAATAATCTCTCGCTTATGGTCTCCAAAAATCAACAGGATTGGGACAAGAAACTTCCTCTGTTCCTGCTGGCCTACCGCAGTGCTGTCCACGAGACCACCGGATATTCCCCATCACAGATGCTCTTCGGCCGAGAGCTTCGGCTGCCTTGTGATCTCGTCTTCGGTCTCCCTCCAGATGCGCCTTCTTCGCCTGAGGAGTACGTCCAGGATCTCCAGGCCCGGTTGGAGGACGTTCATCACTTCGCACGGGAGCGAATCAACATCGCGACGGAGAAAATGAAGACCCGATACGACACAAGGTCCACTGGCCATGACTTTCAAGAAGGTGACAGGGTGTGGCTATGGAATCCCATCCGACGTAAAGGTCTGTCACCCAAATTGCAGTCGCATTGGGATGGACCCTACACAGTCCTTCACCGGCTGAACGACGTCGTAGTGAGGATCCAGAAGTCATCACATTCAAAACCTAGGGTTGTACATTATGATCGGCTAGCCCCATACTATGGCCATAGTTCGTAAAGTAAATCTAAAGCTACCATGGTAACTTGTTTGTAAATTTTGTAAATAACTTTTGCCTTTAATTGTTTGTAATATGACTTTATCAATGTTAGTGTTTCTTTCATGTTCTCATTGTTATTGTTTATCATGTTTATGATTGGTTTTCATGTAATGTGTGCATCTGTAAATTCTCCCTTGCTTCCTTTCTGGGGATTGTACTGCCCGGGACGTGCAGTCCTTGGGAAGGGGGCAATGTTACAAATCTTGTAAATAGTTGTTGTTTTTCCTGCCTTGCTTTATTTTCATTAGTTTTGGTTTTATCTGGCGACATGTTGCAAATGTATCTGAAGATATCACTTTTATCATCTGTATACCGGCCCTGAAACACTTTGCAGTTTTTACACTTGCCCTAACTTTAATAAGCGTGAAGACATTTTCGCGTGGTTTTTTTTTTCCTTTTCTTCTTATCGCTAGAACTTTCTCAATGGAATTATTCAAGTTATGAATGATTTGGAATACTCCGGGTTTTTCTGGAACATTATCGAAACTACGTTTCGAGTATAAATAGCTGGCCTTGAACACAAGTCAGTCAGTTTTTCTCAGATGGGTTTTCTGAGATGCTCGTTTTCGTTCGCTTGGGCGAATGGTTGTTTTGCTTTTGTAATTGCTTAATTACTGTTCACGTTTGATACGTGGTGCTGAGTTACTGTTGAGAGTACAGTGTACTGTTTTGCTACCTAATTGCTGGATGTTTAGCAATTGTTTCCTGCTCATATTGTAAATAGTGTAAATACTTGTAAATAAATTTATAGTTACTTCCTCAAGATTGGAATGCTCATTTGAAGAAAGTTGAAGGTGCAACGGACTCGTTACAATATTAAAGCAATCAACTTAGTTAACTAAAGTAAACCTCTAACTCGTCAGCTTTTGTGCTTCGGAAATATTGTGAAGAGCCCATTTTTGAAATTCGGATTTTTTTTTGTAGGGTCCTTTTACAGACTTAGTATCTCTCTAGATTGACCCCTGGTTACATAATCTCATGGATTCAAATCTTTGAACGGGAGTGAGCACTCTCCTTTAAGATTTTGCAAAGAGCAGTTAATGCTCTGTCATGACTTTTTTGTCGTTGGATAAGGCATTTTTGCACTGATGAAGAGGCCTCATTGCATCATTGAAATAGCCGCTTTGTATTTTCTTGATCATTTGTGCTTTATTTATGCTCGTTTTCTATTTAAAGCATAGCAAAGTGGTACAACGTTTAATTAGAGATTGAGATTAAAATGATTCAAGAAAAATCCTCCAAAAAAGTGGAGGTTTTCATAAAAACGCAAAAAAAACTTAAATACTTGATCAAAACCCAGGTTGACTAGGGTTGTTTAAACCCTAAGTTTTGAGGAGAAATTTTGTAGGTTTCTATAACTGCAAATGTGATGCATTTGTGAATTACTGCATAAAGTGCATAACTAATTTTTGTGTAAATGTATTTATTTCCTTGGCAAAAAAATAACTAAAGGAGCTGTTTTTATTCAGATGTTATCTTGGCTTCAGTAAGAAAATATTAGTGCATATTCTTTGTGTTTTTAGTGTATATTTGCATGAATATTTTTATGATTGCTTAGTGCAATGGTTCCCAACCTGAGGGCGATCGCCCCCAAAGGGGCGATTTGACTCCTCAAAGGGGCAAAAAAAATTCTTAATGGGCGATAGGGGGACGATGGGTATTTAGTAGAGAAAACAGTAGTAATAAAAGGGTTAGCGAAGACTGAAATTGTAAATATGTACGAAACCGGTTCTTCAAAGTTTCAGATTTTCAATTTATTTTCCTTCAAATTTTTAGTTTCAATGATTTTATTTACCCCAGATTCCAGTGTAGAAAAGAAAATAATTTCTTGAACAATGTACTTCTGTTTTTTGAAAAGTATGTTGATGATCTTAGTTAAATGTTTTCCTTCAAATGCTTACATCAGTTCGCTTTGTGAAAGGGAAAAAATTAAAATTATTTTCTTTATTCATCAATATTTTAGCTTAAAAGTGATTGATTAAGTACTTATATTTTAAATGATATTGATGTTCACATAGGCCAACTTATAGTTCTGTTCGGGGAAGATGGCGGGGTGCGATAGGTGTCAGTCAGGGTCTTGAAGGGGGCGATGAGCTCAAAAAGATTGGGAAACACTGATTTAGTGTTTATAATCTGGGCTCTATTTATTACATTATAAATGCATGTACTATTAGTGTATTTGTTAAAATTTTTCCAATGTGTCTTCTAAAAAAATTGTAAAACTCTGCCTAATGTCAACATAATCTGTTTTGCAGACTTTGATATTTGTTTGCCATGCACCAGAATCTCCAGTTTCAATTGGGAGTTCCTATGAGGAAGATTCAACAGTATTTTTGTTAGAACTTTTAATAAAAATAGTTCTTTTAAACAGGTATGTTAGATCTTTCAGTTTCTTTTAGTTTTTTATTAATACTAAATTTTGTGTATGGCAGCTTTTACTTAGAGCTAAATTTAAGTTAATAAGAAAACTTGCAGAATGGAACTGCTTTACAATTTAAAAATAAATAAACAAAACAGCAACGAACTCAACTAAAATAATAATAAGTATAAGCAAGTAAAATTTTAATTTTGATGTTTTAACTTAGTTTATCTTTTTAATTTATTAATTTGCATTAGTTGCAATTGACAAAATAATGACTGTTTCTCATGTTCTTTTCTCTAATATTTTGTTGTTGTGGGAGGAAAAAAAGAAAAAACTTTGCATCAACCACAAATATTGTTTGGATATTTTTGATGGAGATATGCATGATAGATAAAATGGAACTAAATGAATCTTTTGGTCAAGAAGCATTAACCAATGGCCCTAAATATCAAAGAATTTAATTTTTCGCATTTCCTGCTTTATAACATAGATTGAAATGCTTCCTTTTCTTCTTACTAACACAGGTACAGATACATCAGACAGGCAGTGGGAGGGATCACCCTTTCCTTGAGGGACTCTTTGCTGATATTATTTTGATATTGCAGTTCAAAGAATACAATTTGAGACAATTTTTGATGATATTAGGGGAGGGGAGGTTTGTTGCTCTCTTCCAGAAACATTTTAGGTTTGAAATCTGAATCATATCTGCTCAGCATTTGTAAACCATGATGTGTAGTAAATTGTAAGCAATAAAAACCTATACCTCTCCCTTGAAAAATTTCTGTAAGAATTTAATGGCATTTTTTTAAAGCTGAAACCCTTAAACTTTGTTTGATTTCTGTTTTGATTATTTGTGAAGCATTCAAAGCGTACTCTTTATTGAATTCATAAATAAATTTATAATGAAAGCATACTTGGTTTCATTTTTTTTTTCCTAATTTTTTTTCACTTATGGCACCAAAAGAAAAAAAAACTAACATGTATATTTTTTTATAATGTTTTTTCTTCACATTTGTACATCTTAATTTTTAGAGACAGAGTGATGAGCATCTGGACGATAATCAGGGACCATTTGTTGAACCTTGTAATGGCTTCAGCTGCAAGCGACCACAACTTTCTTCTGGAACGTTCAGTTGTTGGCATTTTAAGAATAGCTATACGTTTGATTCGCAAAGAAGAAATGATACCACAGGTTTGTTTTACTTGCAATTAACTTTAGTAATTTTTTTTATAGTGTAACTCATTCATTTACGTTCAAGGTTTTGTTGTATCTGGAAAATTATTTGATTGTCCTATACAGTCCAGTTTCGATAACTAGAAGCCTTATGACTCGAATATATCTTTATCTCGAAGTCTTCATTGAGTCCCAAACTCTTGATAAGGCTGCAGGAACTTCTTATAACTCAAAGCTTTTAGCCGGTTCCTTGGGACTCTGAGTTATTGAGACTCGACTGTACTTAAGTTTTGTCTCAGTTACTTAGTGTATTAGATTAACAGATAAAGTTTAGAAAAGCAGAGAAATAATTTTAATGAACAAAAAGTTGGATGTAAAAATATAAAATCAGAAAGTTGTAATTTTGGGTGAATTTCAAGAGTTTGCACAAATATCCAAGGAATTATATTTCCATTGTTTTTGAAGACAACTTCTCTACGCATTTATATATTGGCAGTATTTTAGATGACATAAATTGATGATTCACAGACTTAATTTGTTGAAAGTATTTGCAGTGTATCAAGGGATGCGCTTAAGTTTTTTTTTTTTTTGTGTATCCAAGCAGTACTTTTTATAACAGGAGGTTCAACAATCTGATGCACATTTGAAAGTTGTTTACTCCTCTATTAACCTAATGCATAAGTGTATTATGTGTATCAGTGGTGGATTTTTGCTAGATTTACATGTTCTGTTTTTCTGCAAAATCGATTCTGATCCACATGAAAGTAGTCATGTAGAGTTTAATTATTTCTCGTTGGCATACAGAGCCCAATTAAAAACTTTATAGACAAAATGTGTCTGTTGAACTTCTTTTGAATGAAAAAAAATGCTGTAAATTTGCAAGCTGACTCCTTTTATGTCATTTTTAATACAACATACTAAAGAATACACTGAGGGTTTTGACTGCCCAAGCAAAGTACTGGATGGTTTTTTTTTTAATTTATTTTGTAAATTTTAAATCTTAGAAGCAATATTGCTATGCACATTAAACAACACTGTTATTTTGAACAGTATAATAATCAAATTATAACCAAATTTCACTGTAGTTTTCTATGTAACCTAATTTTGACAGCATGATAAATGTTTTTCGAACAAGCGAGAGCACGGCTTTTCTCTTTAATAGACCTGATTGACAAGGAAATATATCTTTTTAAAAAATATGGATTTATTCCTAACAAGTTATTCAATGTTTTTCTATTTTTTCTGTTATGGTCTTTTCAAAAAGAAAGAAAAAAAAAAAAAAACAGGAGAGAAAAAAAAATATTTACTACTGAAATTAATTTTATAATGTAGATAGTAAGTACAGTAAATAAGCTATATAGAAAATACTAGAATAGATGATAATATGAAACCCTGGTAAGTTGACATCCGCTTAACTCGCCATCTTTTCGTAGTCCCTTGGGGTGTCAAGTTGCTGAGGTTCTGCTCTATATATGTGAATGATCATGTGTAGGACTAATTAAAAAATCTAATATTTTAATTATATTTCAGGTTTTGCAATCATTGAAAGTCTTACTATATTTGAAACCATCAGCATTATATCTGATATCCAAGCAAATTGCATATGCTTTGCATGAATTACTCAGAACAAATGCTGCAAATATTCACAGTCATCATGATTGGACTTTGATATTTTTTCTTCTTGAACGAGTTGGTGCGGGGGCTAAACCTCCGAGGGAGTTTTCCAACCCAACAGCTCCTGAATCTCCCGCCAAAATTGCTCATTCAGGTAATTTCATGCTTACAGAATTCTATTTAACTTTAATGTGGAAATAATTTTAACTTTTTTTACTTTTACTTTTCGCTATATTGTTCAGTAATTATTTATACAATTTGTAAGCCTAAGACATGATCTAGCCCTGATTGTGGATTTCAAATGAACCTATTGTCGTTCTGCTTATTGTGTAATTATCAAAAAAAAAAAAAAAAATCAAAATTGTGTTAAAAACCAAGTTATCTTAAAAATTATATGTATTTTTAAAAAAAAAAGTTAATATGCTGTAAAATTTCAGAAACTGCTCAAGTAATTTTGGATGTTAAGCATAGATTCTTTTGTGTTATTTGCAGCCAAAGCTTTTCTATATTTTTTAACATTATGTGTATAGAAATATTTTTTCTGCAAGAAATAATAATTTGAGTAGTAGAGGGTGGCTATGAGCGAAAATGTAGTAGAAAACTTAAAATAAACTTTTTTTAAGGTGCAAATGATTTTAAATTTCTGTATATATTTCTTTCAGGTGCTCAGTCTGATAGCGAACTGAGTATTGGAAAGCATTCGGTCGACAGTGCTGGATCTGTCACTGAACGAGGATATACGTCTGACAGCGGTGTTTATGATAGTCTTCCCGGAAGTCCCCAAATCCATAACCATCAGCTCAATCTGCTTCTGAATGACAGTGTTGCTACTGATAATGATTGGACTCCTGTAAGTAGGGTTGAAATTTTTGAATCCTTAAATCTTTCTGTCTCTTGCGCAATTTCAGTTGAATTTTTTGCATACTTTTTAAGTTTTGTCCAGGAGTATTTTAAATGTAATGCACACACATAATTCTACCTGCAGTACTTCTTGACTTTCTTCATTATAATGCTATTTCTTTAAATTAATGATGTCACTGAGTCTTGCATATTTTTCAATTAGATTCTGTAAATGCAATTTTTTAAAGAGACATACTAGTCTTTAAGCGAGAAAAGTAAAACAACAGTAAAAATTAAGAAATAAAATAAACTACTCACAAATATATATATATATATATATATTCCAAACCAAAATGCAAATGTTATTATTTATTCTAGTTTTCTTTCTCTCTCTCTCATTTTTTTTTTTCTAAAGCTTTCTTCATTACTTTTGGTCACATAAGCAAAAAATTGACAATGTCTATTTTTCGTATTATCTAATTAAAAATAAATATGTAATTAACGCCATCTTTAGTCATCTAATGACTTTCTTAGATACAGGCTGTAGAATGGTTGACTAAAGGAAAATCAATGCCTTCTCATAGTTATCTCTGCTTTGGAACAAAGTAAAAGCATTGCACTAGGGTTATTTCAAACGCAATGCATGCAGAATTCGAAAGGCAATATTTCTTCTTTCAGCATAGCACTGCTGCTTTAAAATGATAGTTCCATTCTTTGCTAATTACATTGATTTCTTAAAACCGGAGGGGGGACAATTGACCCCTCCCCCTGACCCCTCTAAATGATCGGTCTGTTTTTAGCGTGACACATTTGGAATTCCATATAGCAGGCGCGAAGCGGTAGTTTAGTCCTGTAGTTGTAGCGGCATCCGAGTTGTTGCCTGAGTAAATTTTCATCTGCTTAAACTATTATTTGACAGATAAACCTAATGCTATTCATGCATATACTTTCAGTTTAATTATGACACCCTAAGACTGTAGTTTTTTCCTTGTTGTTGATTTTCAGTTGCATTAATTTCAGTGACCACTTTAAAGGTAATCTCAGCTTCAGTGATTGGACATCTTTCTCTAGCTTGCTTATTGACTATTCCAATCTGATGAGTCCACAACAAGGATGAAACTGCAGTCTCTGGCTGTCATAACTCAGCTGTCGGTACATACATGTAGTTCTGCCTTAGTCCTTGCTTAAAGGCTGTTATTTACACCTCATTGCCTAAAGATGGCATGATAGATGGAAATGAAAAATTTGCGTGTCGCCAGGATTCCACTATTGTTAAGAAAAATCACTGCATGAAGCCATGTATTATATATGTGCACCTAATAAACGTGTTGTATTAAACGTAACATCTTGCTCACCTAATTAATGTGTTGATGAAAAACATTGAGGGCATTATTTTTTAAATCATTCTTGCATGTTTATTTGTTATGAAACTATAGCTAAAAAAAAATTATTGAAATTTCTTTAAAGAACGTCCATTTTTGCCTAAATTTTGGAATGTTGATATAAAATATCTGTATTTTATGTTTAATTTTTCAAAATTCTGATTTTTTATATTGTTTTTGCTTATATCAGGTGAATAAAAATGGTGAAATTGAGAGCATCCAACCCTTACCAGTGAATCAGTATAACATTGTACTTCATCGAGAGCTGTTAGCCCATGATCCAATTGCTTTCTTAAAGTCCTGTGAATCCTTGGCATTTTTGGTCAGAGATGCTGCTCATATTACTACCGAAAATTTTGAGAGCTGTGTTCACTGCATTAGAACCTTTGTTGAAGCCAGTGCTAATGGAGGTAATAGTTCTTCCATAATTTTTGTATGCTAAAGAAAGGTAATGATAGAAATAAAACATTAAGACATATGGCTTGATAAAAGTAATTTTAAACTTTAAAAATTGTAATATTGCTTTAAAATTTTGCCAAAAACATTTCAGTTAGGTTTGTGTCATAGATTAAAGCATTATTTTTTTTTGAATTGTTAATAAATTTGTTTAAACATCAACTAAAATTCTCTCCTATTAAAAGAAATCTTATTAAATGATAGTCAAGTCTTATTTTATGTTAAAGATTTTTTAAAAAATGTAGTATAATACGAATCAAAAGGTAACTTAAATTACTTTAAATGTATGGAAAATATTTCAATTTTGTTTGTTGATGTAGAAAAGGAGAAAGTACTTTTTCCGAGAAATGTACCATTTTGTTCCCTGTGATGTTAAATGTAAAAGAACTTTTTTAAAAAAATATAAATAATTTTTTGGGACACAACAAAAAAGTGATATATCCAAATGAACATTATAACAAGGCACAGTGCAATGAAGGGTTTCTGTAATATAAGACTTGTTATATATTTTTTTATACTATTTAATCTTTAATGTAAACTACCCACTTATTCAATGAACATACTATTGATAATCAATCTTCACTAAATAGATTTTTAAGTCTCATTTTACTGCATTTGAATTAAGATAATAATTAATTTAATTTTGCTGCTCAATAAGCTTAAACTCCTGCCAAAAGTATCTGAACATTACTTACTTTGTTTTCCCGATGTTCATATTTGTTGTATTATAAGGCATAATGAAATATCTAATGGCAATTAAAATGTCATGTAGAAGTTTTGGCTCTGAAGTATCCTTGATCACAACAATTTCTTTTGGTGTACAATCGATTAATGTATTTTCTTTTTTGATAGTGTTATAATGATGCTTTTGTTATCCTCCAGGAAACTCATTTGATAGGAAATCAAAAGTCCGCTTTCACAAAGAAAAGAAAGTATCAAAAAGCGTTCCAAAAAGGAAGGAAGAAAAGAAGCTATCTCGTGCTCATTCATTAAGACTTGGAGAAGGTTATGAAGCTGATGATGAAGATAAAACGGATGAATTTGCTCCTGCCTATCAACAAGTTTCATTGCAGGTTAGTTATTTCTAGACTTTTTTTTTTTTAATCTACTTTCTTGTTTTTCCTTTTTTTCCCTATCATCTCTTTTTATAAAGTGACAATTATGTACCTAAGTTGTGACTTATGAAACTAACTTAAAAAAAAAAGAAAGAAAAATATTCATAAAGTTTTTTCCCCTCCTGTGTTTAAGTTCAAAAGAAAAAAAAATCAAAGTATTCTTTTGCAATATAATAATTTTAAAGTATAGCAGATTTTTAGGGAGCACACCAAATTAATCATTTTAACTCAATCTACAGGGTTTAGCGATTTAGATTTATTCTTTTGGTTACTTGATTGCATCTGAATATGTTTTCTTAATTTTAAATTCATTTGTATGAGGATATTTTTTTTGTTTTCTTTTGCAGCTTTTAGACTTGATGCATACTCTTCATACACGAGCAGCTTCAATTTGCAATGGCACTGAAAGTAGTAAAGATGTTGATGGAAATAAACAGAAAACCAATTTGTGGAGTGATTGCTGGTGCCCACTTTTACAAGGTGTGTTTCATTTGAACATAACTCATATCATAGCATTTTAACGTAAAGGTATAGGGGGAATTTGAACTGTCAAAAATGTATCAGTAAGATCAACTTTCGCTGTCTAAGAGACCAAATGAACTCAAAATAAACTCACAACAGTTATCATTTATAAATGATTGCATTCACTTTAAAAAGTGAATTGTTAAATTTTCTTTTTGTATTGTACTGGAAAATCTTTATTTTTCATCTTACAGGATTGGCAGCTATGCTATTTTAAAAACGACTTTATTCTTCTTCTAGGCATTGCTCGACTGTGTTGTGATTCCAGACGCGCAATAAGAACATCAGCTTTGACACTCTTGCCTCGAGCTCTTTTAGTCCATGATCTACAAACATTAAGTCCACTAGAGTGGGAATCGTGTTTCAATAAGGTTTGTTTTTTTTTTTTCGAATTGAAAAATAATGTATAGAATTCTTTAGAGTTTTAAAGTAATTTAATAATTATTTTTGGTCACCAAACTAGGTATTATTTCCTCTACTAGCTAAGCTCTTGGAGAATATCAGCCCAAATGATCCTTTAGGAATGGAAGAAACTCGTATGCGTGGTGCAACTTTATTGTGCAAAGTAAATTAATTTTTTGTAAATTTTTAAATTCTACCTCTGTACACCTGCATATGGTATATTTAGTAAATGGTACATTTAGTAAATAATATGACAGGCACAAAGAGTAATTTACATTGAAATATACAATGCAAGCAATATATTAATTTGATAGCATACATATTTTTTTTATCATTTATTACATGAATTTAATTTTGTTTATTTTTAAACAAAAATTTGTAACATTATTTAGTACAAAAGAAATATCTAAATTATTATAACATTGATATTATTTGTAACAATTGAAATGTCTCTTGGGATTACAGAAAACAAAAAGAAAGAAAATCGGAAGAAAGAAGGAATGAAATGTTAGACATGTTTTTGCAGCGTTATATTTTAAAGTAGTAGAAACTACAATTTTTTCATAGCAGTTGAAAGCTTTGGATATGTGGCAAGGAAGAGGAGGGGGTAAGATGAAGTGGGGCACCTTATGACAATGGGGGAATGGGGGACCAACTATGTTGGAAAATGTGGCAGCTCCTTATCAACTTAAAATGGATTTATTCGAAGTTAATTATGGGTTTCGATTCCTTAAGCTTTTAACATTGCTTTGGGAATAAATGTTAGAAATACTTCATCAATGTTTAGGTTAATTGTGGCACTGACTTCTCTTTTCTTTTGCAGGTTTTTCTTCAACATCTTAGTCCTTTACTAACTTTGCCAACATTTATGGCTTTGTGGCTCACAATTCTTGAATTCATGGACAAGTATATGCATGCTGATGGAAGTGATTTATTGGTAAGGATTTTATTTCGATTAAAAAAAAGTTTACATGCGCAGCTGCCACCTTTTCTGTTCTATGCATAAATTCAGTTTTCATTTTGGAATCAATTTAAAAATTGTCTGAACTTACACGGAAACAGTGTTTTTATTCAGATGCATTCAAAGGCCAATAATGCTAGAACTAAATTTCTTACTCAAGGAAAAATTACATTGCTTTGCAAAAATGTACTAATTAAAATAGTTGAAGAAAGAAGCGAAGTTTGAAAATAATCTTTGATTGGCAATTTTCTACATTGGCTTAAGAAATTCCTTATTTAAAATAGTAATAATTAATAGTTGTAATAAAATAAAAATCAGTAAAAATAATAATAATTAAATACTTTGTGATCTTTTTACAGTTTTGCAATTACTGTGCATAATTCTCAGCTCAATTTTTCTCAAAGGCTCATTTTTTATGTAGAAACAATAACACAGGCCAACAAAAAAAAAATTTTTTTTGGTGCCTAGGATTTTTGAGCAGATTTTAACTATATATTTATTGCTAAATCTAAATATGCAAGCAGTTTTTTTGTATCAGCTCTAGATTTTTTGATAAATTCACTTATCTATCAATGCTTTTTTCTATGTAATACGCTCAAGTATGAGTGTTGTAAAATTTATATAGGGACAGATTCTTGTATATTTTAATTATTTTTTGTCTTAGTTTGAAACCAATTACATTTAAAATAATAATTCTTGTGAAATAACTAATTATTATTTTTTAAAAAAATTATTATTTTAATTTATCTATATGTATAAAAATCAATATGTGTATATTTTTTTGTTCCTTATACACACCCAAAGTTTTTGTCGGATTTTCATCAAACTTGGCTCAGAGGTTCCATGGTGGACTAGAATTACCATAGGCAGGGTTTTGAAATTTTGAAAAATTCCAAAAAAAGCTCAAAATTTAAATTTTTCGTCTCAAAATGGCCATTTTCGTTCAATTTCGAATAGATAGAGTAATAATAGAGATAAGACTTTAAGAATACAAATTGAAAACATTTAACACATTTAAATACGAGTATTTTCCGACAAAGATTACGATTGACAATGAATTATCAATTCAAGACTCACCTATTTCATTTTAGCATGAAATAAGTTAAAAACAATTACTGTTACAATTATTTACATTCAACACTATTTGAACCACTATTAGGAACTGCTATGTTGTATTAATAAGCACCCGGGCAACGCCGGGTAATAACCCTAGTTTATTATAAAAAGAAGACTGACAATATGGGATATATAACTGAGTGGTTGACCATAGTTGTTCTTTATTTCTTGTACCTCTGGGATAGCAGAGACAAAACGCAACACTGGGTTAGAAAAGAGTGGCCTAAGAGAGAAAACATGGATGTTGGGGAAAAGAAAATCATAAATGATCCTTTAGTTCCAACAGAGAATATCATCTTTCCACCACTGCGTATCAAGCTGGGTCTAATGAAGCAGTTTGTAAAGGCTCTTAATAAGAATGGATCATGCTTTGCATATATAGGGGTAAAAATGCCTCAGCTGAGTATGGAAAAAATTAAAGCAGGAATATTTGATGGCCCACAAGTAAGACAACTGATTAAAGACCCTGGCTTCATAAATTCAATGATTGAGATTGAACAAAAAGCCTGGAATTAATTTGTTTCAGTTGTGCAAAATTTTCTGGGTAAACAAACTGAAAACTATGTTGAATTAGTCAATGGGGGGAGATGCTGAATAATTTTAGATCACTTGGGTGTAACATGAACATTAAGGTGCACTATTTACACAACCACTTAGACCGTTTTCTTGATAATTTAGGAGACATTAGTATGGGAAAAGATTTCACAAAGATATAAAATGCATGGCGGATCGCTATCAAGGAAGATGGGATACTCACTTGATGGCAGATTACTGCTAGATTTTAAAACGTGGAATTGTTCTAAAATACATTCAAGAATGTCACACAAAAGAAGTTTTCGAAATGTTCAGTGAATAATTGGTATAAATGGTGATTTTTTCTGTTTTCTTTTGTACATAATAAATAATATCTGTTTAATATAATAAAAATTGCTTGTTTAATTTGTTTCTTTAAACCATGCTTTTTCTTTTCAAATAGTGTTATGTACAATTCACTAAAATGTTAATATCTTAAAAATTCGAGCTGATAGGCAAAAACTAATAGCATATTTGAACTCAGGGCATCAAATTCATAAGAAATCACCTCCCAAATCTTCGGCACCAAAACCACTGTTGACCAGTGTAATTAATGTAATTACTAATGTTTACATTTGCCTTTTTATGTAAGTTAATTTCAGTTAAAATATTGCAGTTAGCTCATACAACAATGTTTTTTATTATCTAATATTCTCCAAAAAATAATATGAAAATATGCTTAAAAAGAGAAAAAGAATTTTTTAAAAAATCCAAACGTCATTAAACCGTTATGCAAAGTAGTTTCACTTATGTTTTTAGAAAAGTCGAAGCAAAAAATGACAGAAGTCAAAGCAACTAATGAGCATAACCCTTTGGTGTATTAACTGTCTTTCACTAGTAAACAGGATTCTTATTTATTAGGAATTTTTATTTTAGGCTGAAGCCATACCCGAGTCATTGAAAAATATGCTGCTTGTAATGGACACAGCTGGTGTTTTTGAATGCCCTGAAGATGGGAAAACTTCCGAAAAATGCCAAATGTGGCATATAACTTGGGATCGAATCAACAGTTTCCTTCCTGATTTAAAAGATGAACTCTTTAAGCAATCAGTCTCCAAAGCCATCGAGCAACCGGAACAAGTGCCTGAAGTTAAAGTTGCTGAAGAATCTCATCGTAAGTTTATTTTGAAATGCTCCCCCAAATTGTTAGCGTTAATTTCATTATAGGGTAAGTGCTTCAGTAGTCGGCCACAATGACATAAAACTCCTCATAAATAGTACATTTTTAATTTAAAATCAGATATGACTCATTCACACATTCATGTACCTATCCTCAATCATCAACCAGTGGCAGTTAAGTGTTGGGTATTTTTTTTTGAATTAGTAATGAGTCATTTCATTTTGAATGGTGTGCCCGTTATCCAAGATTGCAATTCTGCTTATTTTTCAGCTAAGATGATTCTATGGCCGACTACTGGAGCATTCACTAGTGTTGACAACAGCTTGGATTTTAACATATTTTTTTTTTTTTTAATTTTTGAAACGAGTAGGTGATTCACTATCAGAAAGGTTCATTCTAAAGTTTTACCTTGTTTTTGTTGCTGTATTGATAGCTGAAAGTTCTAGGTTAGCCAAGATCAACAAAAGATCTCTTAAATGCCCGACTACTGGTGCTTTTACCCTACATAGATTCCATCCACACAGCAAATATCAACTAGATATAGTTTTAAAACCATAGTGTATGTGTACTTCCATGGTCATCTATTTCTCCTGATTGAAACCCAATAGCAAATGTTTAGATCCAGTAGTTGGCTGTGAAATTTCCTGTACATAACGCTAACTCTTGTTACTTTTTCCCTCATTAAAAATACACATAATAAAGTTTTTTTACTATTTTTTACTCGTGTTTTTTTACAGCTAAAAGAATGTATATTTATAAATATATTTTGAGTTTTAGCATTATACACGAGAGGTATCATAGCCAAATACTGTGGAATGATCCCTGTATGGTCCATGATAATATCATTATTAAACATCTCTAAAAAGTAGAAATCGTTTCCTGTGCAGAAGAATGTCTGTTTTAATCATATTTTGTTTCACAGTAAGGGCGCTTTTCCACTTACCGACATGACAGCAATAAATCGCACAAGTTTGTCGTCACCCGACATTGCATCACGCAAAATGCATAAAAATATGCTAAGCGCTTTTCCACTTCCCTATTCGAGGACGATTGTGTTGTCTCCGTTTGAAAGATAGCATTTGTCGTCCGATGGATGGCATCTGTCTCGCCTTTAAAATTGGGACGACATTCATTCATCTGTTTACTTTCTTCGAACGAGCAACACATAGCAAAGGCATTTAAATTTTACATCTCTGCATCAATAAAATATAAGCTTAAATTTGCAGATGATAAATAAAGAATGAAACAATAAAATAGTTTTATTTATTTTACTTAATTTCACTACTGTTGATCAGATGATGTTTATTGCTGCAGAAAAGCTCAGATTTTCATTCTGGTAGTATGCTTTTCGTTCTTAGTAAACAAGGTGGGAATGTAATAAAGTTGTGAGTACCATGCACCCAATATCTTCTCTTTATCTGTTTTCTTTTTGGGGAGGTAAAGTAAATCTAACAGTCGTAGTCTGTTAAATTGAGGAGCTATAAAGTAAATCTAACAGTCGTAGTCTGTTAAATTGAGGAGCTATAATGATATACATGCGAGCACGCCGGTGCTTCGAAATGAAATGCGCGATGGAAAATGGCCGTATCGGAAAAATGATACCGCTTGAGTGGAAAACTACTGTAGACGACACGACACAGTACTTATCGTTGCATTATTTCCGTCCGACTTTCATCGCTGTCGTGTCGTCAAATGGAAAAGCGCCCTAAACATACTTGTTCTATTTCTAGGTCTTAAGTTTTTTTGTAGCAATGTTTTTTTTTTTTTATGCTTGTAAAACTCAGTGTGTTATGTAATGGTGAAACTACTTTCATAATTCTTATTTACTGATCATTTAAAATTTTCATAAATGTATACTTTAGTTCTTTATTTAAAATATTCTTTGTTTCATTTTTGTATGCTGTTTAAATTCAATTTTATTTTCAGAGCAACCAGAGCTAGTTTGTGATCAAGTCCAAGAAACTGCTCTCATTAGTCCTGTATCTCCTAGTCCAGTATGTTTATCAAAGTCTAGTGATGTTGAAGAAGCGGAATTAAGTTCTACTCCTGTTTCTGTGATCCTCCACCCTCCAACTTCTCCAGTATTTTACAGCAGTGCTGTTTCTATGACGGGATGCACAACGCTTCCCGTAGCAACTCTAGCACAAACTGTGACATCAAATCCAGTTGCTTTACCCCTGCTCTTGGATCCAATGGTCATGACTCAAACAAATATGCCCATTTTTACTTCACATCAAGTAAGTATCAGTAAAGAAAATATTCATAGGCTTCCTAAGTACAGTCGGCTCTCGTTATCTCCAAGTACTGTTGACCAAAAAAATTTTTGATTTAACCAAAGTTTGAGGCATCAAAAATTAAAAATAATTTTTTTATGAGACGCTCGTAGCGATTATTAGAAAATCACAGCCACAAATACGAAAACTTCTGATTTCTTCTCCAGAAATGCAAAAAGAGGACACAATATAAAAAATATCATTAAAAATTGCACTTTCTATGCCCATTTTCGAGCAGTTGAACTTTCAACTGTTTGCTATCTGCCAAATTTCTTGAAGTGAGGAATTCAAACCTTCTCTCAATATATAGGACCCTGAATAAGGACAGTATCCAATTGCTAAGCAGAGGAAGGATAAGTCATAGGAATGCTTTGCATTGCTAATCCTTTTTCAAACTCAATTTTTATCTTCCTTTCTGTATCTAGTCCTAACGGCATAGGCGACTGCCCCCTCACTTCCAACAGTAAAGGGGTTTTGCTAACTCACTTTTCATGGTTAAAAAGTAATGATCAAGTTAAAAATGATTTTTTACTCAGTGCATTGATTATTTTCACCGAAATAAAAGCTGAAAATTCCAAAAATTTGGACTTTCTTTCATGATATTTCATAAGGATGAATGAAACTCAACCAGCCTGGTAGATTTTTAAAGCCAAAGTCCACATTTTTGAGAGGTTCAGTTTAATCAATAATGTTAAAATTCAGAAAAAAGACTACAAATAAAAAAAAAAACTTCAGAGGTGCTGTCTTCTACCCCTCATATTTCTTTTGACTCCCCCCCCCACACACGTTTCTCTTGACCCCCTCCCCTTTTTTAGTGCCCCAGCCACCTATGCCTAATGGAGCCACTGAAACAAACTTATCTTCTAATAACTTCTCAGAAAATGTGCAATAAAATAGAAAATAACAAGTGCATTTCAGTCTTTTCTTTTAGCTGAAGTTGACGGGAAGGGGGGGCATGTCAATTAGATTACGCCTTCAATACAGGAAAAACAGCTTCCCCACTAAAAGAGCAAATGGTAAAAATAACAGTAAAATTTCTCTCAGACATTTGAAGGTCACTTCACTCTCCAGGGTCCCCTGTACCTACCACAACTCGTGGTTTAAACCGGGATGGGGCCCTGAGGAGCCCTCCGTTCTTTTGATCCAGACCAAGGGCCGAGCAAACCCCTAGTCCAGTACTCCCAGAGGTATCGTTTCACTTGGAGGACTTTGTCACCACGACCCTAATTTAATGTCGTCCAGCCACCTTTAGTAACGACGGTGGATCTTTGATCGATTGGGATCGAACTGGGAATATTCCAAAATTTATTTTTGAAAATTTGCCTATAGTAGATGTCATGGTAGAGGGATTTTTGTGAGTCTAGCAAAGATCAGCTTAGATTACTTAGCCCGCTTAAATTTAAAAAATATATTTGTTTTGTTTAGTAGGGAAAAAGCTTTACTGCAAATTCATTGGACTTGCAAATGACCCACCTTTTGGTCAATGTAAACACATCCTGTGTGCATTTATTCTGGAGGATCCACATTGAAGTTGTGAAAATAAATTGAAATTTTTGTAGGTTAGGAAAAATCTCTATTATTCCAAAATTTGAAAGGCATGTTACTCTGTCTAAATCTATGTTGTAATCTTCTTAGTATTAATGAAGTTGAAAACTGCTCAGAAAGATGCAGAGTGGATGCATGTGAACCCTAACTCAACTTATTATATTTATCATTCTGCAAATTGCAATCATTTCAGAAAAGTAATTTGTGTTGAAAGTAGTGTACGAATTCCTTAATCTATTTATACACTACTTTCAACATAAATTACTTACACACTAGTACTATGTTCTAGTGTATAAAAAAAATACCTTAGATTCATTTGATGCTCATTATTTTGATAAACTGTAATGAAGTTAAAAATTGTATGATCTCACCATTCTTCTTTACAATAACTTCATGGATTTAAAGAAGAAAAAAACCCATTTACTTAAAAATACATATATTGTCACCGATTTACTGATATTTTTGCCTTTCAGTTTTCTTAGCAAAACCAAACTATGCTTTTTAAAACCTTTTTTTGTTGCTTTTGAAGAACGTTAATGATTGGTAATCTTTCGGTAAAAACTTTCATTTACTTTTTACTTTTCTCTATGCAGTTCCTTAAGCATGAACTTGTTAAAAGCTTTCCTTCCCCCTTCTTTACAAAGTTTGTAGGCCCCTTGAAAATCCCTCCCCCCTCTCAAAGGTCTCGTTAAATTCTGGTCAGCCTTGCAACCAAGAAACTGAGAATAACACTTCTCGCGGGTAGAAGCAGGGGATATTTGTGAAAAGACAAAATTTTCTTCAATGTTCACTTTCAGCCTTAGGTGTTGGAATTACTTTCAATTGTCTACTCATAAATTTTTCTTTACCTCTTTTTCCTAATTTGAACTATTTAATTAGTAAAACTCTTTTAATAATTTAAACTTATTTCAAGGTCCCATCAGTTCGAAATATCAAGAATCTGCTGTATATAGCTTAAAATATATTCTGTATCGTGAAACTAAACATTTTTGTGTGATTATTTTTATTTAAATATTTATTATCAGTAAAAATCTCAATAAGTTTGAACTATATTTTCTTTTCTAGGCTCACAGTGACAGTGCGAATTCTACAAGATAGCCAATTCACATGAAATGCAACTAATAAAAAAGGGTTGATGTAATATTTTGTCAATTTCCTATTTAGGCATGTGCAAATACTGTACAAAAGGAGTTCTAACAGAACATTGTCTAGAAACAAACCCAATGTAAAAGGTTTTTAAAGAGGAAAAATGTGTAAAAAGAATCTGCATTTATGTAAATCAAAGGAAAATTATATTCATTAATGATGAATCTAAGAAAATATTATAGTTATATATTTTTATTTATATAAGTTTTATGACCTTTATTGTAAAATGTTATTTCAGTTAATTATGTATATCTTGTTATATATTTAAATTAGTTTGTTATTTTTGTATGGTCTTATCTCACCACAATAGTTTAAGTTTTGAACATAAAATTTCCATTATTTCAAATCTACTTTCTGCAATCAAATAAATGTGTTGCTTTAAGTTACATGTTTTCTTTAACTACTGCTCAAGAAAATTAAATAATTGTGATTTTTTTCAGTCTGATAATTTGTACTTATACTGTTATTTATGGTTAGTGAATTAAACGAGTTTCATTTTAATATGTCTTTTTAAAATTTCATTTGTATAGCCCAGAAGGATATTTCTTATCATGTAAGAAAGAATATAAAGGTATTTTTAATTTTAAGCCCATTTTTTAAAAACTGAAAACTATGTTCACACAGATTGAATATGTGTTGTTAGAATTCAACTTTTGAGAAGTTCTATTAATGTTTAAATCATCAAAGTATTTTTAATAAAATTTGCAACAAAGATTTAAGTCAAATGTTTAATATTAATTGATAAACATTGAAACAAAAATGTCTTTCAACAATTGGTAGAAACCTTTATCCTTTTTTAAAATTATGTATTTGAATTAATTTCCAAACAGAAAGAGTAAGCAAAAAATATTTTGCTCCTTGAAATTTACTCATGATGTAAAAAGTACAAATGCTATGAAATTATTAAAAAAAAAAAAAATCAGATGTGAATAAAGTGTATTTGGATTTTAGTTTTCTCTGTTCATTTTACAATACACTCATATATTTGTGAAAGAACTTTTTTTAGTAAGATATGGCTCGCTGCTTGACATTAATCTGAAATATTATGTACATTAAAGCTTTAAAAAAAGAAAAAAACTACATACATTCAACTGTATCACTAGGTAGATGCAAGGGGGCTGTCTGACTTGGATGACACCCAAGCATATTTAAAAGTTAAATAAAAAATATATATAAACTAGCTGCGTGGCCCGGCGTTGCGCGGGCTTTAATGTAGTGAAGGCAGTTTGAGAAAACTACTCGCCGCCAAGGTGCCTCACCTTTAAAGTAGTGAGGAAAGTTTAAACAACCTACTCGCCGCCAAGGCGGCTCGCCTTTAAAGTAGCGAGGAAAGTTTCAAGAAACCACTCGCCGCCAAGCCGGCTCGCCTTTTAAATACTAAGAAAAATTTTAACATACTCCCCGCTAAAGCGGCTCGCTAAAGAGCTTTCCTGCATAAAAAAGTCAATCGAATTATTTACACATAAAAAAGACCTAGCTGCGTGGCCTGGCGTTGCACGGGCTACCTCTGTAAAAATGTACTACACAACACAATACCCAATATAAAAATACCACGCACTTTTATTATGTGTTTAGATAAGTACCCATGTTGTACTAAACCATGACAAATCAAATTATTTAGATCAGTAACTATATGCAACCATTAAAAAAAGTTAGACTCATTTGAAGCCAACGTATATATGTGATACATAAGGAAAAAAACGTTAAAAGAATAATGAAACACTACCCAATATAAAAATACTATGCAATTAAATTATGTGTTTAGTACCAATGATACAAAAGTAGTAAAAATGTTACAAAAATATGATGAATCATATTATTTGCTTAGATTAGTAACTATCTTAAATCATTAAAAAAAACATAAATAAATAAAATAATATTTGACTCATTTGAAACCTACTTACATACCTATTGCATAAGAAAAAAAGTCAAAAGAATAAGAAAACAATAGCAGTACGAAACAAAAACGATATCGACAATATCTGCGGTCTTCCCCACTATTTTTTTTTAAAGTTAAAAGGCACGTTTGTTGTCAAATATCAAATTGCTACAATATGTCACAATTAAATATTAAAGGCTAAAAATTGTACCGAACTAAAAGGAATTATTTGCCTTGTTATATACCACACAGCAAGGAGAGCCTAGAAACGCAGTAAAATAAAATTCTTGTAAGAAACGAAATGAAGAAAAGGGAGCCAACAATGAATTTAAAAGATGTCGCCATAGTAACGCAATAAAACATTAATAATTTGATCAGAAAAGAGGTTTTCGAACTCAAAGTTCAAACGCTTGTAACTTTTTTTCTAGTGGAGATAAAAACTTGGTTCTTCGACTGTAAGTCGAATCAGTTCTGGGGTTAAAAATATCGCTCTATCCAATGGCGTAAAAATCAAAACTGTGGAATAATTAGTTTATTTTTTATTGATGGTTTTAATGAACCAAGTATTGCAAGAAATCGGGTGAAGCCTTGCAAAAGGCAAGTTTAAAAATTGCATAACTCGTGCTGTGTTTAAGTTAGAGAATCGGAACAAACTGCATAGGACGGACAAAATTTTTCTGCTTCCAATGATATGTAACAATATGTGCAAGTAATTTTTAACCCCAGTATTCGGCGATTTATGTGAAAATTGCCTTGAATTAGAATAAAAAACGAATCGCTTATCGAATCTTTTCAAACTATAGCCTAAAGTCTTTCTGGGTAAATGGACTATTCAACACAAAAAGAATTTTTCAAATCGAACCAGTAGTTCCTGAGATTAGCGCGTTCAAACAAACAAACAAACAAACAAACTCTACAGCTTTATATATTAGTAAAGATATTTTATTCTGAAATTTCCTCCTAATATATCTTGGATTATATTTAATCTATATCAAATTACTAAAAATATAGAGCACAATACTACAGGGAGGGATCAGTTAAATATATGCGTAAGGCAAATTTTGCATCAAGTGCATTTGTAATTTGTACTTATTTATGCTTGTATTTTAATTTAAACTTCTCTTATGTTACGTTATTTATAACTGTGTGGGTCATTCCAGCGAAAATGGTACAAATCATGTCTGAAACTCTTTACTTAAGATTATCAGTTTAAATAATTTCCACCAACTAATCATATTACTTCCTTTTACGTAGTAAAGGAAGTATTGTGATCGCGAAAAAAAAATCACTCAAATTTGAATCTAAATTTTGATTTTGCTCACCCCCGAATGAATGTTCAGTAGTTTTTTCGACCTGTCAGCACGTGCATATGTACCTAACAACATACAAACAGCCGAAAAATCAATTTTGACCACCCCCGAGTAAATTACGATGAGTTTTCTCGTGACGTCTGTATGTGCGGGTGTATGTGCGGATGTATGTGCGTATGTGGCTTGCATAACTCAAAAACTGTATGCCGTAAACACTTCTAGCTTGGTATATAGGCTCTGAGGGGGGTCTAGTTGTGCACCTCTCCTTGTGGTTGCATTCGAATGTTCCCAAGGGGGTGTTTTACCCCTTTTTGGGGGTAAATCAATGTTAATTTCAATACAGACTCAATGATATGAATTGACGCCACCACTTGGCGACATGTCGCCAAGCTTTTGGTCGCCAAGTGTTTGACGCCAACTTGGCGACATATCGCCAAGTTGGCGACAAATTTGGCGAAAAAATTATTTTTTGAATTTGGGTTTAACTTGGCGCTATTGGCGATATTTTGCGAAAAATTCACTAAATGATATTAAAATCAGCAATATTTAGAAAAATAACCATTGTAAAATATTTTTTGCATTGTTTCGTGGTAGATTAGGGAAGTAAATATTTGAATTGTTACCTTGCTCACTCCAAGCACTTTTTTTAACACTTAAGGCAACTACTAAGAAATTTACACGTAAAAGGAAGTAGTGTGGGGTCCATACCAGATTTTTTTTTTATTAAGTTTCCATTTATTTGTGTATTATAATGAAGTGTAAATGACTAGTACATGACTAATTTATGAAAGGATTTTAAATATTTTGATCACTTTGTGTAACAGAGTGGACAAAGCCTTTAAAAATATCTTTATATTCACAAAGAAGAGTTAGAATCACAGAACAAGCATAAAGTGGAATAAATAGTCTAAAACTGTAAGTCTGTCTGCAATTTCAAGAAAAAATCTATTTTTTTCATCATGAAATCGACTGTAACAGAGTGGACTTCCAACAGTTCAAATTATAACTACCATAAGAAAAAAATTAGGCTCACCCTGGTTGTTGACTACATAATTCAATGTAGCAAGCTAATCACAGCAGTTATACTACCTATATAAAAAATATATCAGATTGAATGCAATTGTTTATTTTATTTCCAAAAGGATTGTAACAGAGTGGACAATTCGAAACATAGAAAATCTAGGGACATGGATAAATAATAGTGTTTTGAGGGGGGGGGGGATTTTTTTCATTTGCGTAATAAACTGCCGAAAAGGAGTTAGAAGCATCTTTTGTGCAGTGCAGTGTCATTTATTTTGTTACATTTCAGTTTAATTTTAAATCACATTTAAAATTCTAGCAATTTGAAGCTGGGACACGTCATTTTCTCCTTCTTCTGACAAAGATATTTTTTTTTTGTGTCCTTTCTAAATGGATTCTACCTAATCAATTGATACTTGATGGTTGAAAACTAAATACAGAACCAATAAAAAATACATTTAATGGGTGGTTGCTATTAAAATTGATTTTAAAAAATTCTAAAGTCTCGGACATGTTTGTACCATTTTCGCTGGAATGACCAATGTACATTGTGTTTACAAAAAACATTAAAAACCTTTTTTTATGTGTGTCTGAGGGGGGGGGGGATGACCTCCTGGGTGACACCTTAGAGCGGGAATTAGTAACTGGAGGGAGCAAGCCCAATCATTGGCTTAAGAAAAGCTGAAACAGAGATCCCAAGTGGCGAATGGGAAACACATTTTAAATGAAATTATTGAAAGGCTTCTTCCAATACATTACTTTTTAATTTGTCACGTGACTTAGGATCTTTGCTTCAAGAACTGAAGGCTTCACTTACTCAACCTTATATCCCTTCGCAATGGGTGACACTTGTGCATGGAATACCACTGATTACAGTAATTAATAACTAAAATTCTTTTTAAGTATTTATGGAAAAAAAACTTATTGAATGAAACGCGAGCTCTTAACTAGGAATTATTGTGAATGCAACTTGAAAGTTTTCTTGACGCAACAAGAAAGGGGGTTATAAGTTAGACATCTATGTGTATCTGTCTATGGCACCGTAGTACCTTAACACAGTGATTGGAAAAACTACATATTTTTTGTAGCGAACTACAACTACAACTACTTTCTTATAAATGTAGTTAACTACAGCTACAACTACTTTTTTTTAAATGTAGCGAGCTACACTACTTTTGAAATGTAGTTGCTACTTCGCTACTTTTTAAAAAATAAATAAATAAAAAGAATACACCGTTTGAGAATCGACCGAAAAAATTCGAAAAGTGGTTTGGATTAAAAAATTACCTCATTCGAATATGGAATAGAAATAGGAATTGCCTTTGAATTTATTTATTACTTTTCCTTTTTGTTCCTTTTTTTTTTTGCTAAAACTTGTCCTTTTTCGATTTTTTTTTTTACAATTTTTACGAATATCCGCCACAAGAACACCTTGTTTTCTTTCTTCGTTCTCTTTTTTTTTCATTTATTTTTTTTTAAATTTAATTTAAAGTAGTTTCTAGAAATCGCTACAAACTACTACTTTTTTGTATCGCGCTACTCGCTACTCTACTTTTTTTAAAAAGTAGTGCGCTACACTACAAACTACTAAAAAATGTAGCTACTACAGTAGTTTCGCTACTTGTAGCGCGCTACTTCCGACCACTGCCTTAACAAATGGATTGCTGTTAATAGTTCTCTTTTTTTGTTTGAAACAAAAGTTGATTGGGAATGTTCATAGCTAGAAATATTAATTTCCCACTCTTCCCTTATGGTTGTCATAGTTACATCGCTGTGGACTTTTCCCCACTTCGCTTTTGCAACAATGGTTGCAAACGATAAAAGTTGTTCTGCCGGCCACCTTGTCTAGTGGTCAGAGTAGTCTGCCATGGATGGTGTGGCCCCGGGTTCGAGTCCCGGCTTGGGCATGGATGTGTTTTCTCTCTCCTGTCTTTATATGAATGTGTTGTTGTGTGAAAGGTTGCCTACCCTATAAACGGGTACCTATGGCATGCGTGTACTGTGGAAGTCGGACTTCACACCAAATAACGGTACAGTTGGAAAAGTGAAGTAGCGCACCTCAAATTGCCGGCCTGGCTGGTAAATGACAAAAAAAAAAAAAAGTTGTTCTGTGCATAAACTATTATTTAATCAATGCTAATACAATATTTTTTTAAGTGTTTGTATAACAAATGCTCATGATGGCAGGTCTTGCTAAAACAGACTTTTTAGCACTACATTTGTTAGAAAACTTTTAGAAATAACTGAGATATGAGGACATAAATAAAAATGTAAGCCTAATTTGATTGACATAAAATAAATGAAATGCCTCTACAGCAGTGTATTAAAAAAAGAGTGAAACTTATCTTTCATGCAGTTTCCATGGGGACGATGCAAAATTTCAAAAACTGATACGCCTATTTTAAAGTGACTGAGTATGATTGATGAAAATATTAATTAAAATTTTTGAAAAGCTTTTTTTCTTGATTTTCGCAGTGAAACATAGTTGAATGCTATTTTAAATTTAACCTAAGAGCTTGTTATTTTATTACTTGTTTGTGTGCAGTACTGTGAAAAGGATAAATTTGTGATTCAAATAGATTAACAATTTCTATTAATAAATGAAAAATAACCAAGGAAATTAGTTTAAATTGATTTTATTTTCCAGCTTGCAACAGTGTTTGAAGCTCATTCACAGCTTTGTTTTCAACATTCCAGCAACAAAGGTTTTAACATTAAAACTTCTGTAATTTTATGGCCATTATTTATACATTAAAAAGTGAAATGATGAGCATCAACACTTTTAAATAACATTACATTATGTAAAACAAGCAAATGTCAAAATTGCACAGATAGCAATTAGATAATTAAACACTTATTTCAGAACTCTTTTTATTTTTTTTTTCAATTTTGTTGAATATATTTTTGTTGACAGGTTCTTATTTATTTGTTCACTTTTTAAATTTTTATTATATTTTTGTCATTTATTAGTTTTTCATTGAAAAAACGGTTCTTTTTTGTCATTAGGAAAATGATTTTTATCCCATTTGCAATTAGAGTAATTTGTTTTTTTGCAACATACACATACTGTCAGCCCCGCTTAAATGAATACTATCGGTTCCAAGAAATATTATTCGATTAAGTGGGGATCTTTAACGTTGCGTCTATGGCAAGAGAAATGTTTGGTTCCAGAATATTTTATTCGTATGAGCAGGGTGTTCGTTTATCCGTTACTCGGTTAAGCGGGAACGACAGTATTCATAAAATTTTAGCTGAAGATTCGTCAAAAACTTGGAAATATTGCAACATTGAGATTTTTTACATGTGTGCTTTATCATATTTCATCATCTGAAAAAACTAGGAAATTCATTTGGAAAATGAAGAAGATCTTCTTAAGAAGTACAAGATACTCATGGGCATCTGAGCTAAATTTTTTTCCAAAATCTCAATGTTACAATAGTTTCCCGTTTTTCCAAATCAAATCGTCAGCAAATTCTTCTGAATATGAAATTTTTCAGAGATCACAGTGACCTCTGTTTCTGGTGCCCCTAAAAATACCCCACAGTATTTACATTTTCCAATAATTCAAGTTATTTACAGCTAGTAATATTGTATATTTATTTATTCCCCCCAGTAATTGATTTATTATTTTTTGAGTTAATGGCAATTAAACAACTAGAAATTCAGACAAAATTAAGTGGTGTTAGTCTTCTTCTCTATACACATATACATTATCTCTATGTTCTTTAACCTTTTGTATCCGGGCTTTTCGTATAGAAAATTTCCTTTCAAGACGGGCGATACAACTGTTGAACCGCAGATCTCTTTTCCTCAGAAGACGGGAAGATGGAAAGGCAAGCACTTAGGTTTTATGACTTTGTGGTTTGAATGCAAAGTCGTAATTCCCAGTAAGGGGGTATGAAATCTTGGAAAAATCCTTGACTCCAAAGGGTAGAAGCGAAGATTTCAACCCCGTCCTCGGAGGAAAAAAGACTTGCGGTACAGCATGTGTGGTTCTTAAAGGTGAAGTTTCAGCAGATCTGATTTACTTACTGGTCACATTTTATTTCTAGAAAAAAGTATTAAAATGAGCTAATTTTTTTTTTCGAAAACTTAATTTTTTTTCTAGTGATGTCATGTTGAGTAAAATGCAATAAAAAACCCAAATTTTGAAAAATATCGGGCAACTTTCTCTTAAAAAAAATTTAACGAACAAATTTTGTACTTCATATTTTCTTCTTAGTATAAATCTTCAGTATATATGTTAAAATTATTTCACGGTGCATTTTGACTGAAATAATGCAGGTTAAAATCTTGCAAAGACGGATTAAAAACCATACTTTGAGGCCATTTAACTAAAAAAAACAACAATCGTCAACTAAAATAACTATTGAGTCATCATCACCAGACATTGAACAATCAATAAATATCAACATAATCCCCTGGTTGTGTTTCTGTAAATAACTATAGCACATTGAAATGCACCTTTTAATCAATTTGCTAAAACAGCACTGCAGAACCTCAAACTTTCGGATTTTTTACTCAGCGAAAAAAATTTTTTGGAAGACTAAAAATTTCAGAATGTTCACTTATTTTTCATCACCTACTTTTTCATATAAAAAATGAGAAAAATCAAAAAACCACCGCCTCACCTTGTCTGAATTTCAAAATAATGGCTTCTAATGTATACCAAGCCTTTTTTTCGCTATTTCTTCTAATGGACAAACTTACAACAGCAAATTTAGGAAAAAATAATAAAAATCATACGGATTTAAGATCTATCTTAAATACTTAGAGAGAGAAAATCATAATTTCTGTAGATTCAAAGAGCTTGTAAATTTCGCTCTGTGGGTGCTGTAATCAAAACGGAAAGTAGATGTAAAAGAAAAAAAAAATTCCATTTAGAGAGACAGGGATTTAATTTGCGGGTTAGCTCACAACTATATAAATCTCACATTTTTTATCAGAAGTACTGGTTAGAGATACTTTTATAATCAATCATCAACAGCAATAACTGCTTTCTACCTGATTTTCTTAAAATTGATATTCTTTTCATATAATATTGGAAGAACTTTACACATTACAGGAAAAGTTATTAAATAAATTTTTCGAATTGTCCACAGTCGGAAGGTTCCCACTTTCACTGTTTTTGAGAAGAAAGTCTGAAATTTACATCAGAACTCTGCTATCACTCTGAATTTTATACATTAACATTTTTAGTGAACAAAACAACGTAATACCTTAACCCTTTTCAACCCATCGGCTGAAAAACATTTCTTAAAGATATCTGTGGAGGTTTTTTTTAGAACAAAGCAAACCTAACTCAAGAACTTTTATTTAAGTTAACGTCAAGATTTTTATTGTTGTTTACTTAAAATATTATTTCTTAGCAAATTATTGTAAACAGAACAGGTTTCAGTTATTGAGTGGGTTTGCTTACGGGCACACTTGCCACAATATAGACAGTTTGATTCTTCTCACGTTTGCCCTCAGATGTTATTCATTTTCTGTAGTGTAAAGAGGCGCCCTGATGAGAGGTCAATTTGACCATAAAAAAATTCCTCATTACCCAAAATCAGGACATAACTGCAATTTTCAAATAGCCGAATGTCTCTATTCATTAGATGTATTTTTGTATGCATAGTAGTATTTTATCATTTGGCGAAAATCGGAGTTCTGATCGGCAAAGTGAGAACTCCTGCCTTCTCAAAATTTTAAGCTGGGGTGTATGGATTCTATTAATGACTATGTATATCTATATATTGCACCATCTGTCAAATTGGATGAGATTTTATAAACGGATCCTGAGAAATCAAGTACAAGAGCTCGAAAAAGTAGGTTGTCAATAATTATTGCAATTAGTAGGTACACTAAATTAAAAGCAGAATTATGAAATTTGTTGACAAAATCAAAGGAAATTTTTTTATATCAAATGTTTTTTTTTTTTTCTGAATAAGGAAAATTTTCATATTAAACGATATTTTTCTAAATAAGGAATATTTTTCAAAGTTCATAACAATCTCCAGGGACAAGCAAAAATTTTTTCATGGATCAGCCAAAGTAGTGACTAAAAGCTGCTACAACCACTTCATTCACTAGATATCCTATAGATATATTTTAGCTTAACACAATTGTTCTCTCTCTTAAACTCATGTGTTGGAGCAAAAATATATACTGTATTCATTTTCCATTCAATTTTACTTATAGTAATATAAATTTAAAAATTTTTATTCATTAACTTGCCGAACACTTATATTAATGCGAGATTTCTTAATATATTCATTAAATGGTTCCCATGACTTGTCTTCCTCAGAATTAAAAGGCAAAGAATTTCCATTTTCTTCGAAAATAGATGGAACAGCATGATAAACAAGTCTACTATCACCTCCCATTATTACAACATCACCACTTCTCAGAAAAAGTGGAAATGGTTCATCAGTTTTTTGTCTAGTTCCCATTAAAAGAATGGCTGTCAAACCGAAGCTAAAAGAAATAAGAGGAGCATCGTGGTTCTTCTCTGAATGATCGTCATGGATCCCAAGTGTGGATTTCTTATTGTAATAATTGATAATAGCTGCTTCAGGTTCAAAGTTTTCACAGCCAACACACGATGCGATGTGCTTGGTAAGTTCTTTTAGGCACAATGGAAACTCGGTACGTTCAGACTCCTCATATATTTTCGTATCCCAGTTATGATGGTAACCTAAAGTTGCCCATCGGAGCTTGTGTACATCGGTTCGAGTTTTCCAACTTTCTTTATCGTGAAGCGGAAAAATATCATCTATATTCGTATTGAGGGACTCTAAATTGGTTCGTGAAGGTTTGCGAGGATACAGTTCCAAAGATTTCCGAATCCATTTTTGCTGCCCAACCAGACTGAACGGATTTTTGATGACAGTAAAACCTTTTAAAGACTTGAAGGAAAATATCTGCCATGAAAGATGATTTTTCAAACCTAAACTTTGACACGAAGGACAATTGGGAACATCCAAATTATTTTTTTGATTGTTATTATTCGTACATTCTACCAAATGATGTTTTTTATCACTTGAAAGGTCAATAACGTTGCAAAGTTTTGGACGAGGGTTTTTGCTCTTGTAATATCTGAATGTTTTTCTGAAAAGGTCGATTTCTTTATTTTCATGCATTGAAATAAGAACAAATATTGGGCCGTGAAAATTAAATTATAAACTGGTTAAAGCATTAGAAACTGTTCCTAAAGCGTGTTTTTGTTTACTTTCTAACTGTTGCCACTAGGAGCTACTAATAAATATCATTGTGATTTTAAAATTTCAGTGGCAACGAAGAACATGACTATTGAAGGACTCTATTCACATGACGTCATTACGGGTATTAATGGTCACTGAGGGTGCTTATTCATTTCTTGACTTAAAAACTCACATTTCTATTTTAAAAAGAAGTTTTTTGAAAGTTTTTATTGAGAAATGTTGTAGAAGAATGATGGAAGATTCATTTGGTCGCGAAAGAAGAGTGGTATTTTTGGACTTTTCGAAGAATTGGCAGAGGAAGTGTTATACGTTTTTCCAGCGTGCCCGTCCCTCTCTTCTCGGTCTATAGAATATAATGGTGTCTGTGGAACTCGTGGGTAACAGTGGCGTATCCACGGGAGGAGCTAAGGGACTTAATCCCCCCCCCCAGGAAGACTTAAGACGAACCAGGGACGTGCCAACGTTTTGGAGAGGGGGGGGGGGGGGCAAACGAAAAAAATAAAGTTCAACTAATTTAAAAACTTTACTCAGTAACTTTCGAACGGTACTTGATTCGGCTACACTGTTAAAACAACTGGTTGCGATTGGCACCTTTCCAGGGTTAACGCTTGTAGCACCAGCGGCACCCAGTAGGGAGTCGAGATTTCACCCTTGGCTTGGGTGAAAAACTGGCACCCTCAATTCAACAAGCAGCGCGAGTGAAATATGGAACCGTATAGGAGAGCATAATGGCACCCTCACTGTTCACTATTGCAGCTGTGCCCTGTACAGCTGTACCCCTATGCTGTGTGCGTTTTTGTTTTTCAACTGTGTTTACTTTTATTTATTGTTTTTATTCACGAAGTCTTTGTACATTTTCACCTTGAATTCCGATTTGAAAATGATCAAAACTTGTAATTTAAGGCATTTTCTCACCGTTCAGACTTTCCAACATATTGTAACAAGTCCATAGCACCTTCAACTTTCTTTAAATGAGCAGTCCAATCTTGAGGAAGTAACTATAAATTTATTTGCAAGTATGTACACTATTTACAATAAAGCGGGAAACAATTGCTAAACATCCAGCAATTAGGTAGCAAAACAGTACACTGTACTCTCAACAGTCAACACCACGTATCTAACGTGAACAGTAATTAAGCAATTACAAAAGCAAAACAACCATCCGCCCAAGCGAATGAAAACGAGTCACCAGATCAAATCTGAAAACAACTACTTGACTAAAAACTGTGTTCAAGGCTATTTATACACGGAAAGAAATTACGACAATATTCTAGAAAAATCCGGAGCATTCTGTTCATTCATAACTTTGAACAATCCATTCACAAATTCTAGTGATAAGAAGAAAACCACGCGAAAATGTCTTCACGCTTATTAAAGTTAGGGCAAGTGTAAAAACTACAAAGTGTTACGGGGCCGGTACACAAGTGATAAAGGTGATATCTTCAGATACTTTTGCAACATGACGTCAGATAAAACCAAAACTAATGAAAATGATGCAAGGCAGGAAAAACAACAACTATTTTCAAGATTTGTAACATTGCCCCCTTCCCAAGGACTGCACGTCCCGGGCAGTACAATCCCCAGAAAGGAAGCAAGGGAAAACTTACAGATGCACACATTACATGATGACCATTGACCAATCATAAACATGATAAACAATAATAATGAGAACATGAAAGAAATAATAACGTTGATAAAGTAATATTACAAACAATTAAAGGCAAAAGTTATTTACAAAATTTACAAACAAGTTACCATGGTAGCTTTAGATTTATTTTACGAACTATGTCCATAGTATGGGGCTAGCCGATCATAATGTACAACCCTAGGTTTTGAATGTGATGACTTCTGGATCCTCACTACGACGTCGTTCAGCCGGTGAAGGACTGTGTAGGGTCCATCCCAATGCGACTGCAATTCGGGTGATAGACCTTTACGTCGGATGGGATTCCATAGCCACACCCAGTGGTTGGAAAAACTACATATTTTTTATAGCGAACTACAACTACAACTACTTTCTTATAAATGTAGTTAACTACAGCTACAACTACTTTTCTTTTAATGTAGCGCGCTACACTACTTTTGAAAAGTAGTCGCTACTTCGCTACTTTTCAAAAACATATGAGAAAAAAAAATTGAATTTTCATTGTAGGAATTTAATTTTGAGTTTCAAGGGGGTTGGCAAGGGCGTAGCTAGGGGGGTACAGCTGCACCCCCTAGATCAGAGTCAATGGGAGGTCACTGTGACCTCCCATTTTATTTATTTTTTTGACAAACGATTTTGTCCCCTTTCCTGCTTTTCATTGTAACATGCTGATGCAGACAAATAAGTTCGTATTTTATTA